>NW_006498057.1:4078819-4108518 GCF_000471905.2 Amborella trichopoda | reverse complement strand
ACTAATAAGTACTCTAATTAGTACTTAGTACTACTACTACTATATTTGTAGTTGTATAACTATATATGAACACGACATTAAGTACAGACATTCTTCTGATATATATATATATATATATATATATATATATATAAAGTTTTTAAGAGAAGTTTGACGAGAAGGTTCTAGACAAGATTTTGAGTGCTTATATGCTTTTCTAATGTGGGTGCTTAGAGTGCTTATGTTCCTTCTCTAATGGGTTATTGTACAATTTATGGGAATGCAAGGGAGATGATATAGACCATTTGAAATAAGATAAAAAATAATTTCTCTAAGGGATGAAAGAAAAAATTTTATATATAAAAGATTGAGAATACAAATTCTCAATTGACATGACCTTAAATGAGATAGAGCAAATGTTACGGGAGCTATTATGTTTAGAGATTGTGTAGAAAGAGTCTACTTATCTTTTGTATGTGGAAGTCACAATCATTCTTGTCCCTTAAATTTCAAAATGGGTGATTGTAAGCGTGTCATTGAATAGACACAGTTCTAAAAAAAAACAAAAATTTCTCAGACTTAGTGACTCACCTCAAACCATCTGATTTAACATTTAATGAGTGGAAATGATTATAACCTCCATGTACAAAAGATAAATGATCTTTTGATAAGCAATCCATAAGAACTTCCATCATAAAAACCATATCACATAAAGTCCAATTCTATATGTATTGTATATCTTCATAATAAATCAACTCAATAGGCAGAGTTCTCGAAAAGACCCTACTAACATAAAATAAAGTGTGCTATAAAGATGGGATCAAATCTCTTTCCAATGGGAGAGAGACTTTGTTTTAGAGGGCAAGTAAGTGTTTTGAAACCCAGATCTGAAAGCTAGATTGGTTACTCGTTGGACCAATCCATAGTGTCAATTTGGGCCAAATATAATAGATACTCCAATACGATAATCGGGCCAAAATAATTTAAATTTTAAAATTCATTATTTTTAAATGAATAAAAATTAAAATGGGTGAAAACCGATCAATTCAGATTGTAGATGGCATGGGGTCAATTCAGATTGTAGATGGCATAGGAGTGAGGGTATTGATTAGATACACATCCCATGTTTTATATAAGGGGGCAGTTTGTAGAGCCTAGGCGCTAAACAATCAAATTAGAGCCTATCTTCAAATAGTGTCAAGAAATGAGGTTTTAATACTGGAAATATTTGTGATAGCCTTAAATATATTTTCATATTTTTTTATAAAGTTTAAAGCTTAAAAAATAGTGTAGACCGACATATCTATGAAAACATGAAAATCTAATTGATGGTCCAAAAATGCGTTACAAAATGCACTATTTCCAAAACTTGAAATCCATTTTTTTTCTTATGTCCATGCATCTTAATGTTGAGATTTTCAATTTGAAGATATTTGGGAATCAAAACAACCTCTTTGAGTGAAATTTTTGATGTAGGCTCTAATTTGATTGTTTAGAGCAATCAAACAAGGGCTTATTTGATAAGGGCTAATTATAAGGGCTTATTTTCACCCAGACTTAACCCCAAATGAGATTCATTTAACGATTTATCCTTATCAATGTATCACTAAGCCACACCAAACTCTCCCACTATTCAGAATGATTTTACATGTAGTGCCACCTACATATAAAACACATGTAACTCATAGTTCCAGCAAATCGATCTGCATGTACAACTAGAGCAGCTAAGTCATAATATCATACGTAATACTATTTCATTTTTAGAATTTTCTATATATTAATTTTACATGAAATTTGGGATGTCCCATCTCTTCATAGGGACACACCTATTTGAAAAAAAAAAAATCTGTAAACTAAAAGATGAAATTATTCCTTCAAGTTCCCACATGTATTTTTGTTATTTTTTACTAAGTGCACCTCGATAAAATGTGTGCATATGCCCAAACTTTATTACGGAATGTATATCAATAAAAAAGAAAAGTTAAATATTCTAACCTTTTAGATCAAAGATTAGATGCTCCTAGGCTAACTTGTGACATTAGGGTTAAAGCTATTCTAACCGTCAATTCAGATCAAACTGCTAAATGCACGAATATAAGGGTGGCGAAATTGCAAAAAGGTTAGAGTCATGCCTTGAAATGTTTAATCAAGATGGTTGTTTGGCTGATAATTGTGGAACCTGCGGGTTAGGAGTTACAAATCAGTCCATACAACAAATAACCGTTGTTCTATTCAATAAAATATGGGAAAAGTTTATATAGAGCCGAGGCCCTAAACAATCAAATTTGACCTTATTTCAAAAATTTCGCTAGAAGAGGTTGTTTTGATGCTCCAATATCTTCAAATTGATCATCTCGACATCAAGATGTATGGACATGAGAAAAAAAATGAATTGCAAGTTTTAGAAATAGTGTATTTTGGAATGCATTTTTGGACCTTCAATTTTCAAGATTTTCAAGTTTTCATAAATATGTTGATCTACACTATTTTTGAAGCTTTAAACTTTATAAATAAATATGAAAATATATTTTAAGGCTATCACAAATATTTTCAATATTGAAACCACATATCTCGACGCTATTTAAAGGTAGCCTCTAATTTGATTGTTTAGAACCTAGGCTCTATACAAACCGCATCCATAAAATATTGTTGCACAATTTGCCAGGTTAAGGTTCTAAACAATCAAAGTAAGGAACACCTCCAAATTATGTCAAAAGATGTTGTTTCAATACTGAAAATCTTTGTGATAGCTTGAAATTTTATTTTCATCTCTATTTATAAAATTTAAAGCTGAAAGAATAATGCAGATCGAGCAAATCTATGAACACTTAGAAAAATTTGAAAATTGACGGTCCAAAAATGAAATACAAGATACAGTATTTTCAAGACTTGAAATCCATTTTTTCTCATGTCTATATATCTTGAGATCGGGATAATCAATTTGATAATTTTTTAGCATCAAAATAACTTATTTTAATAAATTTTTGAAGTGCACCTTAATTTGATTGTTTAGGGGCTCGCCCTTATATAATGTTTTTCCTTTTGTAAATGTCGAAAACAACCAACTTTCATGGGATGGGGTCGAGGCAGGCACTGGTGGTTAGGGCGGCTAAGGCCTCAAGATAATGTTCACACCTTGCAGTCCCACCGACCTAATATAAGAGCCTCAAGATGATGTCAAAATAAAATAAAAAATAATAGCCATTTTTGGGAATATGTATCTTTCCTAAAACCGACCGAATATAAAGTTGTATGAAATTTCTCTATTTTCCAGTTTCTGTTTCATCTATTACTGTCTTGCTTTATCTATTTATATTATTTTCTTTTATGTTTAAACACCAATTTTTACTAGTCAGGTTACTTGCAACTATATAAGGGAAGGCTTTAACATAAAACTTATATACTTCCCTTTATCCAACCGTCCATTCTAAATGGAGGGCTAAGATTACCTCAATCACAATGTCACGTCTCTACACTATTTTATTTTTCATTTTTTTTTTATAAACTATTTTGATTCCAAATTTTGTACTTCCAATCCTCTATTAAACTCACTCTAGCTAAAAATATAAAAACAATATTTCTAATAAAATAAAATAACCATACCCCTGAAAGTTTCAAGGGGTATTTTGATTATTATATTTTATTAAAATTTTATTTTTAATATTTTTTTTTATCGGTGCTCCCCAATGAGAAGATGGCACGTACCAAATTTTATATTCATACAATTTGTATAAAAAAGCCTAAAAATAAAATACTTTGAGATGCCCAATCTAAGATCGAATGGTGAGTGGCTTTCTTGATCAAAATTGGACGGCTAGAAGATGGGGAAGCAGTGATCTTCTATATTGTAGGGGAACTATGGAAACCTTTCCCATTATATAAACCACAAGTGCACAACTTGATGCACGGGTAGAGAGAGAGATTATTTTTAGATCATTTTTATACTTTTGAATTTATTATTATTCATTGAAAACATGATTTTGTTGATACTCTCTAAAAAAAAAAAAAAAAAAAAAATGATTTTGTTGTGTTATATCACCAATGACATGAATCCAATGCTATTTTAAAATTGTTACGTATTTTCTAAAAATATTTTTATGCCGCGTATGGTTCATGTGAAAATATTTTTTTAAAAAGTATTTTCATTAGAAAATATTTTCACATGAAGGTCAAGTATGAGAATATTTGTGCATCAGTTACTTCCCAATTGATGTGAATAATGCACTCAAACAAATTGGCATGAAAACATTTCTGCACTTGACCACATAAGAGAATTTATTCATGTAAAATTATTTTCGCACGAACCAAACATGCCAAACTGAAATAGATTTCATTATGTTTAGAATGGAATTTGATTTTTTTTATATAAAGTCTCTCTATGGAGTGGAAAAGGTGAACAAAAATGTAAGGCGATTTGTGGGGAAGGAAATTTTGTTTTGGAAGGTGAGATGGTGACTCCTGCTGACCTGATATTAATATCCCATGCTACTAGAATGAATTATTTTCTAACAAATTGTATTACTTTTAAGTGACATAATTACGTTAATATCTATTTTATTTAATTCTATTTAAAAATTACTCACAATTATTGTTATCACATCTATATTTGGATTATTTTGTGGTGTTGAAATTACCCATGGATTTTGATGTTCCAAAATCAATAAAAATACAAGATCCTCGGTAGGAGAGAGCAAGTAGGGCTTTTTTTTTTTTGAAAAAAAAATTTATAGCAAAAACGTTTTGGATTTTTAATATCTAAATTTAACAAAAATACAAGATCTTCAACAGAAAATGCAATTTTTGGATTCTAAGTGACTTTCATATTATTGAAATCCAAAAATGTTCAAAACCATTAAAATGCAATTTTCAAAATTTGAAAAATCCAAAATTCAAATTAAAAAAAATAGATTTTCAAAATCCGAAATTGTTGGGATGCTAAATGCAATTTATAGATTGTCAAATTTCAAAATTTTAATTTTCAAATAAATTTCAGATTTTCAAAATTTGAAAATGTGGGCAATTTATCATTTGAAAAATGTGATGTACTATTGTAACTAAGTGGATTACGTGCGTTGAACATAGGAATGCAATTTGTGGTCATTAAATAATGAGAAAAGTTTACATAAGGTTGCAACATTAAAATGTAGAATTACATATGCACCTCAAAAAGCCATTGAAAAAGGTTGTTTTAATGCTAAAAAACCCTCTAACTGATCATCTCGACATTACGATGTTGGAATATGAGGAAAAAAAGAGTTTAAGTCCCCAGAAATAGTGCATCTCGAAGCATATTATGTAGACCGTCCATTCTTAAGATTTTCATATGTTTATAGATTTACTTAATTTTAACCATTTTTGGAGTTTAAAATTTTATAATTAGATATGAAAATAGATTTTATGATAATCCTAAAAATGCTTTACACCAAAATTACATGTTATAATAAAATTTGAAGGTGCGCCTTAATTGGATTGTTTAAGGTTACAATAGAAACCACACCCTTAAATAATTATCTAGATATGCAATGGGGAGTACATAAAAATACAATGAGCATTTATGTAAATAATCACATAAATATGTAACGCGAAAGTTCATTAAATATATATTGAGCATTAATTGGCTAATGCCTACAACAAACAACATATGAGTAGTTTCCATGATCCATTTCCTATTTTCATAAAATAATATCCTTGCAAATTTTGAACATACCCTGAGAATTATTTATGTAATGTATTCGACAAATAACATATCTTTCCAGGCAATATTAAGACATAAAGCCTTAACCATTTTTTGACGATGTTCAGAAACATTGATTGAGCCGATCACAAATAAATTACGTACTACATTATAATAAACCACATGTTATTTGATTTCAACATATACATTAAGTTGACATATAGAGATCATTATAAAAAAATATAAAAAATTGCGAGCATTTCACCTATCATGCCACAATATGCTTGTCTTAAAAGTGTGCGTGTGAAAAAAAAAAAAAAACTTAAAAGCTCTCAACATTACATCTCTCTCTCTCTCTCTCTCTCTCTCTCTCTCTTCTCTCTCTCTCTCTCTCGAGATTAGCCATGTTGTTGATGATAGACAGTCACCCAATTATTGTTCATCCACAGTCGATCATCAATAACGAAAATTCCTAGAATTTTCAAATATATAAGAAAATTTTATGACATTTTTTTGGATATTTAAAATAGGGAAAAGTTTATGTAGAGCTGAGGCACTAAACAATCAAATAAGAGCCTACATCAAAAATTTTACTAGAAGATGTTGTTTTGATACCCAAATATCCTCAAATTGATCATCTTGACATCAAGATGCATGGACGTGAGAAAAAAATGGATTTCAAGTTGTGGAAATAGTGTATTTTGTAACGCATTTTTTTACGGTCAATTTTCAATATTTTAAAGTTTTCACTAATTTTGAAGCTTTAAATTTTATAAATAAAGATGGCGATAAATTTTAAGGCTATCACAAAAATTTTCAATATTGAAACCACATTTCTCCACAACTTTTTGAAGGTAGGCTCTAATTTGGTTGTTTACAGCCCAGTCTCTATACAAACGGCACCCTTTAAATAAAAGGGTGTGGTTTCTATTAGGTTGCAACCTTAAACAATCCTATTAAGGCATACCTCCAAATTTTATCATAACATGTAATTTTGATGTAAATTGTTTTTAGAATTATGTAAAAATCGATTTTCATATCTAATTATAAAATTTTAATTCTCAAAAAATGGTTAAAATCAAGTAGATCTATAAACATATGAAAATCTTGAAAATGGACGGTCTAGATAATGTGTTGCAAGATGCACTATTTCTAAGACTTAAATATTTTATTTTATTTTTCCATATCCATACATCTCGTTGTTGAGATGATCAATTAGAGGGCTTTTCAACATTAAAACAATATTTTCCTATGGATTTTTGAGGCGCATCTGTAATTCTACATTTTACGGTTGTAACCTTATATAAATTTTTTTCCTTAGTATTTACTTATTTTCCTTCAATTCATTAGACAATTAATTTAATTTGATCATTTTTTGGCAAATCAACATGATTTTAAAAGAAAATAATGCAAACACAATTTATTTTTATCTTAATAATAATTATTCTATGAATAATAAATTTCTAGAATTTTCAAATACATAAAAAATTTGTTACATTTATATTTACTTATTTTCCTTATTTTGATCATTTTCGGTAAATCAACTATACTTCAAAAAGAAAATTATTAAAACCCAATTTATTAAGAATTTAATTTTTAGTTTAATAAATATTATTTTATGTTTAATAATTATTAACAATAAAAGTAATAGCGGTTTATTTTCTGTCGAACTGCTGCATCTGCAAACAAACCACATAAAAACTAAACCAAAATTTGTTCGTGCCATTAATTGTTTGCAATAGTGGGAGTTCCATTATTTAAGAGTTGCATTTTTCTGTCTTACTACTTTTTTTCCTCAAAAACCCGGAAAAGGGCACCCCTCTTTCTTTCTAAACCCAATAAGCCCCGCCGCTACCAAATTCAATTCAACTACTAACCATAAAAGACAACCGGCATATACATTCTTTGAAGCATAAAACATACTCATGTTGGAGACCGACTATCGAGCTTCCAGCAACTGCAAATAAGGGTAAGTAAAAGGTATTCATTGGAGTCACTCTGCTAACGGTTTGTTTTCTATCAAAGCATAGGATTTTATTCGACTTAAGGGCTCTTCACAGCCTATAATCCGTGCCCTTTGGACTTCTAAATGCCACCCTCGAGCTAAGTGGTTTTTTTGGCTTGCCCTACATAATCGCCTACCCACCACATCCTTATTTCAGCTTGAAGGCATTCCTCTGGCCACCTTATGTCATTTTTGCATGAATAATGATGTCAATGTTTGTCATCTTTTAATTTTTTATGTTTTTTCACAGGGTGTACGGAGGTTGATATCTTGGTATGTTGGTAAGCGGTTCATCATTGGTATATTTGCACCAGATATGCTTAGAAGCTGGCTAGCTTTTAGATTTAAATCAGATGGTCTTTTCAAGACTTCCTTGTTCTCCACAACGATATGGTTTCTAGAGGAAGAGCGTAATATGAGAGCCTTTCTGTCAAGGGTCTTAAGGAGAGAACAATTAGTTAAACGTATTATTACACATGTTTAGGTGTTAGCATATGTCTCCTTCCATTTATCAAAAAATGCAATAATTGAGAACCTTTAGATTATTTGGCCTCAGCAAAGCCCAAAATCCGTTCTCTAGGTGGCGTGGTCATTTCCTGAGGCTCAAAATTACAAGTTGAATATTAATGGACCTTCCTATCAAAATCATGGTCTAGCAGGCAGTGATGAGGTCTTTAGAGATAGCAATGGTGGTTTTGTTATTGTATTTGCTAAGCATTTTGGTATTGTCTCTAATAACTATGCAGAGTTTTCGACTCTTGAAGAAGGGATTCATTTAGTTATTTCGATGGTGGTTTCCACTCCAGATAGAAAGTGACTCTTCTTTGTTGGTAAATGTTTTCCAGTATCGATTTCGAGCTCCATAGCGGTTATGGACAATTGTAGGAACATACACTCTTCTCATAGATGGTACATTGCTAATGTTTTTCGTGACGCAAATATGATAGCTGATACTTTCGATAAGAGAGCAGCTGCTACCTCTGGTGTCACTATTTGGTGCTTTCGTCCGCTAAAAGACCATTAGCAGCAGTTTTGGAGCATCAAAATAGTCTCGAACTCGTGATTCTAAATTATTGAAGACGATCATTCTACTGTTTTATGAAGGATTCAGGTATGAAGTGACCTTCATATATTCTCGGCTTTATGTGTTTATGTTTTTTTTTTCAACGATGGCTATAAGCCACTGTTAAACCTTCTGAATAATTTTAAGAGAGATTTTTGGAGAGTGATTTGTCGTCTATTCTTATCTTTTGAATATTTTTTAGAGACATTTATGGAGATGGATTTATGGTTTATTTTTTTATAGGGATTGTATATTATGAGACCATTTTTTTTTTAACTTGGAGTCTAATAAATGATACACTTGCAACTATCCGATTTGAAATCTGATGGACAAATGTGATTGTGACCTTCTTGTATTAAAAGCAAATGGTCTCTTTGTGTACTTTCCCTTTTCGATATTTTATAAAGAGGTATTTTTAGAGAGGGATTTACCGTTTGTTTTAGGATACTTACTCTACAAAGATATATTTTAAGAGATAAAGAATCTTTATTCCTTAGTATTAAATCTTTTGAATGTTTTTAAGAGACACTTTTGGAGAGGGATTTAGATAGAAAGAAAAGGGTAAGACGTGCATGTCTATCATGGTTTCACTTGGTGGTGTAGACTCTTAAAGTGTTCAATATTTTTTAACACTAAAATACCCATGTATTGTAATACAAAACTTTTCCAATAAAGGCATTTTTTATCATTTAGAAGGGTATGATAGATGTTTTTATAAAGAAATAGTGGCATTTTATTAGTAGTTAAAAACAATTAATTCTATTAGTAGTTAAAAATAAATAATGCATCTTATGGGTGATGCCACACACCGTATCGGTGATGTTGTTGTCCACTATTGTTAATAAATGTTTTTGTTTCTATTAGAAATTTCTAGTCCACCTTTAACTAATTACTTAAAATACTCCTAAACAAAAAGTTACTATATTATAGGACAAGAATATCTAAATATCTAAAAATGTTGAGCACTTTAAGGGTCTACAACAGCCTAAAAAAAAAAAAATTAAAAAAAAAATTTAAAAAAGAAAAAAAGAGGTTATAGATGCCACTACTTGCGAAAAAAGAATTTTGTCACCTAATATCTCTGATTTCTGCCGTATGTCCTAAAAATCTCCCCAATCGGCGGTTTTGATAACTATAATTTCCTTTTTTTTCTTTTTTTTCAAGTAATCTACATAGATTATACGTGTCATAAGTATTCTTTCTTATATTTTTTCCCTTAAACATAGATTAATTTTTAGTATGATCGTAGGTCCTTAGCATGCAAAAGATGAGCGCACTTACTTGAACTTTTTTTAAAAAAATCTCTCTCCCCCTTATGCTCTCTCCTAAAATAGGTGCATATAACTTTTTCTTTCTCTCCTTAAACATTGGTAACTATGCTACAATCCCTATAGTATTAGGATCTTTTGCAACATGTGCACCCCTTAAGTACCACTTAATAATGTAGTATAATATAGATAAGAGATAGAAAATGGGTACAAATATAGTAAAATAAAAGTAAAGGGTAGAAAATGAGTACATGTGCAATAAAAAAATTAACAATAAATATTGAATAAAGACGTAATTTATAATATTTGAAATTAACATATAAACATATTATCCATACATAGAATTATCACAGGGCCACCCTCCAAACTCAAAGTTACCATTACGGTGTATACCAAACAGACACTAGCCAACACCATTATGCGTCCTCTTTAAACCCTAATTGAAACCAATCTTAGGAATTGGGTGGGTCTGTGTGGTTAGCAATTGACGTGACGCAATTTTACGTCTTAAGTTTGATTTCAATTAATGAAAATTTTTTTTTTTAAAAAAAGAAAAAACTGATCTTGCTCACCTAAACAATCCCAAAAATTGGTCGTAACGGTGGATCGTGATCTAGATGAGAGATATGGGGAAAATAAAATTAAAAAACTTTGTGAAAATTAAAAATTTTAAAAAAATCAAAAAAAATGGTGAGGACGGATCAGCTGGTTCCTGACAGTAATAGACGATTCTATTAGAGAAGTAATCAGTTCCTAAAAAAAATAAGCATTATCTCAATATAAGGTGGGAAGTAGACTAGCTCTACTAATTCTCGATCTAGATCGCATGATTTTTTGTCCGAATCAGTGTTCCTTCAAAACAATATGTTTTTATGACTCCATAGGAAATATATATGGAAAAATTACAAGGTAAATAACAAAGGGAAAGGTTTTTATACTTCCCTATAGCATAGAAGATTTATGCTTCCCCTACCATCTAACCGTCCAATTTTGATCAAGAGAGCCACTCACCGTTTGATCTTAGATCCGACATCTTAAAGTATTTTATTTTTAGTTTTTTTAATACAAATTGTATGAATATGAAATTTCGTATGCGCCATCTTCTCATTGGGACGCACCTATAAAAATATTAAAAATAATTTTTTCATAAAATATAATGACCAAAATACCCCTTGAGATTTTCAAGAGTATTTTGGTCATTTTATTTTATTGAAAATATTGTTTTTATATTTTTAGCTAGTGCAAGTTTAATAGAGGATTGGTCGTCCAAATTTCAGTATCAAAATAATTTAAAGAAAAAAAATTAACATAAAATAATGTAGAGATGGGACATTGTGATTAAACCAATCTTAGCCGTCCATTACAGTTGGATAAGGAGAAATATATAAATTTAATGCTGTAAAAAAAGCATAGAAACCATGCCAAACAAACAATAAACACATGTGGAAATGGAGAATCGGGAAAAGTTAAAAGTTGGTTCAATCAAATCCTGTTTGCTGTGCTGCATCCCCCAAAAAGGCCAAAAACGCATAGAAAAAAAAGAGTAACTGTACAGTTTGCAGCGGCAGTAGCACCAAATCTCCTCCCCCACAAATTGAACTGGCGGGCTACTGGGCCGACTAGTCATCAACCAGTGACAGTCACCAGCCAGGTGGAAGAAGTCCCACCGCTTTTAAAAACTTTATGACACGTGTCTACCGATGCGCAAAAAACAAAGGACTAACCGCTCACCAGTGCCACGTGTCCCAAACAATTTCGTCATATCGTTACTTTTTCTCAGATGGCGGAAAAAGATCCAATCAGAAACTTCCGGGCAACTAGTACGTAATATCTACCGTCCACGTGTCGCAACCTGAGCCCTGAATCCCCAATAAACGCCAAAAAAGAACCCCCCTCTATCTTATTACCCAGAAGTTAAGGACCCCAATAAGCACGAGGCGAACACGTCATCAAATCTCCTCCAAATTAACGGCGCTTTTTCTTAATTTAGCGGATAAATGTTTACTCCGATTAATTGAATAATTAAAACCTCCCTAAATTTACTCCAACAGCTAAAAATAGTTGGTGTTCTAGCGAGTTCCACAATAACAGAAGCACCTCGAAGCTTCCTCATACGTATTCTGGACCGTACGATCGACCGACAACCACTTGTCAGGATCCTGTGCTCATAAATTGGGAAGGGAAAGATAAGCCGTACATAAGCTACCCTTTACAAATCTTTAAAAGACAATCTTATCCCTTTATCGACGGTGCAACGCTTAAAAGTTTCAATTGTGGGTTTTGGGTTTACATGTCTTTACCTAATTTTTAATGACCAAAGAGGACATTTAAGGAAGAAGGATCTGAAATTCATCTCAAATGCAATTTCGATTCATTCCGGGTGAATTTCGCGTCAATATAACGGACCCCGAGCTGCTGACTTTCGGATCGATACAACGCTCACTGCAATACTGCAAACTCTCTTCATTTTCTCTCGACTTGCGTCAAAGATTTCACCCTTGATCGACGGCTGAGATGGCTCCTGAGATGGCGAACGGCAAGAAGAACGGTGGATATTCCAAGAGGGCCTATGTGACCTTCTTGGCGGGCGATGGCGACTACATTAAAGGGGCGGTGGGATTAGCCAAAGGCTTAAGAAAGGTTAAAACTGCTTATCCTTTAATTGTGGCGGTTTTGCCTGATGTTCCCGAGGAACATAGGCGGATTTTGAGGTCACAAGGCTGTATTGTTAGAGAGATTGAGCCTATTTATCCGCCGGAAAACCAGACGCAGTTTGCTATGGCGTACTACGTCATCAATTATTCGAAGCTGAGGATATGGGAGGTATGGAAAACGCTTTTACTTTTGGCTTTTGTTTGGCTTCTAAGTGGTTTTTCTCCTTGGATTAGTGGTTTTGTTTTGTTTTGGTTATTTGAGCGGGTTTTGTGGACAAAGGTGGTATTTTTCTTGCTTGAGGAGATTTCATTTTGGTGAGTAGAGTGGTTTTGTGTTTAGTTGTTTCTTTTTCTGTCCGTTGTGTTTTTGTGGGAAAAGGTGGTTTTATCTTGAGATGGTTTGGTCAATTTTGAAAAACAGATGTCCAATGCATGGGCATGCAAAAGATTAATAATTAATAATTAATGTATGGTCAATGTCCTATACCATTTGGAGTTGGATTGTATCTATAAGGTTCACACTCATACATTTTGTTCTGGTTTTCTTATATAATCTTAGCATGTATTTTAAAAAAAAATCGTCGACAAATTTTATTTTTTCTTGTTCATAATTTGTCTGTGATGACAGTATGAAGAGTACAGCAAGATGATGTACCTGGACGCTGATATTCAAGTTTTCGAGAACATCGATCACCTCTTTGACCTCCCGAATGGCTACTTCTATGCTGTGATGGATTGCTTTTGTGAGAAAACATGGAGTCACACTCCTCAGTACAAGATTGAGTATTGCCAACAGTGCCCAGACAGGGTTCAATGGCCGTCTCACCTTGGTGACCCACCTTCTCTCTATTTCAATGCCGGAATGTTTGTCTTTGAGCCGAGCAAGCTCACCTATGAAAACCTTCTCCAAACTCTGCAAGTCACCACACCCACTCCGTTTGCCGAACAGGTGCCTCTCTCTCTCTAACTTCTACAATTTTGGGGTGTGTTTCTCTCTCTAGATTTGATTGAAGGTCTTAATGGGTTGTGTGTATTTAATTTTTTAGGACTTCTTGAACATGTTCTTCAAGGATGTTTACAAGCCCATTCCTCTGGTTTACAACCTGGTTATGGCCATGTTGTGGCGCCACCCCGAAAACGTGGACCTGGAGACGGTCAAGGTCGTTCACTACTGTGCAGCGGTGAGTCTCTCTCTCTCTCTAAATTTGTGAACGCTCAATCTCTCTCTCTAAACGATTTGGGGGTTTGTTGGAACAGGGTTCGAAGCCATGGAGGTACACCGGCAAGGAAGAGAACATGCAGAGAGAAGACATTAAGGTGCTGGTTAAGAAATGGGGGGACATCTACAACGATGAGTCCCTCGATTTCAAGGGCGAACCGCTCTTGGCCCCCGATTTACAGCAGCCCCAGCAACCAGCAGGCCATGCTTTCTATGTGGCAGCCATGGCAGAGGCCGCCCCTGTCCAGTTCATCCCGGCCCCCTCGGCAGCGTGATGAGAGAGAAAGAGAGTCGTGTCGTGCATATTGCAGGTGTTATGTGAAAAGTGGTGCATGCTTGCAGATGCGGTTTGAGAATTCATCGCGGCCCTTTTAATAGTGCTGAGCTGATGATGGACTTTTGCTCTCTTTTGATTTTGGATCTTCTTTTGTGTGATGAAAAGATTATTACTTGTTAGTGGGGAATGTAAATTTTCTAAACCCTCGTGAAATATATATGACACTATATGGATATGTGTATGGAGTGGAGTGAATGCAATTATAGGCTGAAGCGGTTACCGGTACTTTGGAATTATTTTCTTCGATCCGTCAAATGTTTTTTGCCGTTTTACCTCGCTCTTTTGCTCCTTCACTCAATACATCACCTAAACCTCTCTTTATTTTACTTTGGCAAATTTATCGCCGTATCAGTTTTTTTTTTTTTTGTGTGATATATATCGGTCATGTGGGTTGAACTGCGATTGCTCTAATTATACATCAACCCCTTTTAAACCTTAAAAACTTACAAAAATAATATTTTAAGGGAATAACTGTTACTTTTTTTTTTTTTGAAGGTTTATGGTACTCCAAGCATCCATCGTACGTAAAGCGTATACCGGTCCGAATTTTGGAACACTGGACCGTCTTAAAAAATTGGCCGAGCTTTCGATTGGGGTAAATAAGGAAAAAATGAAAAACGGTGAAAAAGGATTTCCACATAATATTGTATATTTTTTAATATCATTTAATAGCATATTTTTTAGTGAGTAGTGAACTTGTGAGACCTGCATACGCCATCATTATAAAATTTGGTATAGATTCGTAGAAAAGTTATCCTATATATATATATGGGATTTAATTTTTTAAAATATTTATATCAAATTTAATGACGATTTTTTGGGATCTTACATATATAGGTGTGGGAGGGTCCTGCAAGGTCATTTCCCTAACAAAAATGGAGAGGGTGATTTTGAAAAATGTTAAAAATTGGAGGAGAAGGATTTCCACAATAAATATCATACTTTTGAATAGGTTGGCATGAATGCCAACCCGAACGCGACCTAAGACCTTCCAAGTATAACAAAGAAAGGCCGGGTTTGAGTTCAAAACTTGGACTTGACCTTTACCCGGTTTAAACTTTTACCCTCTAAACCGTTAGAGATAAAATATGTTGTTTTAAGCTGTACTCTATTCATTTGGGTATATTAAAAATCGTATATAATTAAAACTAATAGTTATATTTAATTATTAAACAACAAATTACACGGTTTAAAATCTAGTAGTGGATGATTGGGATCTTGTTGTCAATAATACGGGTATATGATGTTCAAAAAAAAAAAAAACAGGGCGACATGGGTCCAAGACCCAATGGGATAGATCTGAGACCCAATAGGTACAGGTACTCAGATAAAAAAAAAAACAGGGTGACATGGATCAAAGACCCAATGGGATAGATCTGAGACTCAATAGGTACAGGTACTCAGATCTATTCGGGTCAAGGTCGACCCGGACCATACCTAAACCATTGTCACTCGAACTTTTGAATCATCATGCGACACGGACGTAAGTTTCTCTTTTTACTCTGACTGCTGCTTGAGGAAACGTAACAAGACTGGATCACAAATGAATATGGGTCAAAATATTTAATATAAAAGATAAAATATTGAATACGTTCGTTTGCCTTTTTAAAGAGGGTGCGGTTTGTACAGAGCCTAGGCTCTAAACAATCAAATTAGAACCCACCTTTAAATAGTGTCAGGTAGTATGGTTTCAATACTGAAAATCTATGTGATTGCTTTCAAATATATCTTCATCTTTAGTTATAAAATTTAAAGCTTAAAAAATAGGATAGATCTAGCCGATCTATGAAAACTTGAAAATTGTCTAACAATTTATTACAACAAAGTGCACTATTTTCAAAACTTCAAATCCATTTTTTTTTTTTCTCATCTTCATGCATCTTGATGTCGAGATGATCAATTTGAGGTAATTTGGGCATCAAAACAACTTTTTCTAGTGAAATTTTCGAGGTGGGCTCCAACTTGATTGGTTAGAGCATTGGCTCTGTATAAACTTTTTCAAAAAATGGAGCTATAAATAAATAAATAAATTTTGGCCAAAAAATGCGTTAAATCTACGTGATAAACCAATTTGATTTTTAGCATGATTTGGAAATCTAAGATTATTATACCAGTGAGGTTTGTTCAAGGTGCCTTATTTGTACTGTATAACTTAGGTGCCAATCTAAAATTTCCCTGCTTTTAGATGTAGTTTGGGTTGAGATGTAGTTTTGGTGGTATAGATTTTGTGAAGAATTGGCAATCTCAATTAATTGGAAAAGGCTTTGACAATGATAATGATGAAATTTTGTGAAAGAGTTGAAAATTTATTTTTATCCCTAGACACTGACAATTGAATAGATCTATGAATATTTTGAGAATCTTACTACCAATTGAGTAGAACCTATGAATATTTGAAAATCTTGAAAACGAATGGTGTAAATAAATAGCTATATGATATTATTTTTATTACTTAATAAAGGTTTTATTCTTTATATTAATAGTTCTTGAGGTTGAGATGATGAGTTGGAGAGCTTTTTAATATCAGAACACTCTCCTAAAGGAATTTTGGGGGTTGCCTTATTTCAATAGTATAAGAAGCTGTTAGAAACTATTTTCAATCCGTAGATTTTTACATCTAAGGGTTAAGAGAGAAGGTGAAATTCTTATTGTACTAAACATGAGTAATCTTGTAGTATACAATTTCTTAGTATATATTACATTAGATGTTTAAAACTATACTTTATAGAATGCAGTTTCTATGAGGCTTCAATTCTATTTATTGAAGTAGGGCTACAACTCTCTCAACCATCCATTTATTTAGATGGAGGAGATTTTGCAACGAGGTCAACAAAAGAACCTAGGCTTTTTCTCAATGTCCTCTTTTATCTTCTATTCTCTCTCCTCTTTTGGGACCTTTATCTCATGTAGAGTTCTTGGGTCAATTTTAGACATAAGGGATTATGGAAGATGTGTTGGAGTAAAACTTGGATTGAAGAAGAGGCGATAAGGCTGCAGCCTCATAAGAACATTTTCTTCTTTTATATAGAGCTGAGGCTTTAAACAATCAAATTTGAGCCTACTTCAAAACTTTCACTAGAAGAGGTTGTTTTGATGCTCAAATATCTTCAAATTGAGCATCTAGACATCAAGATGCATGGACATGAGAAAAATGGATTTCAAGTTTTGGAAATAGTGTATTTTGTAATGCATTTTTGACCGTCAATTTTCAAGATTTTCATGGATATGTCGATCTACACTATTTTTGAAGCTTTAAACTTTATAAATAAATATGAAAATATATTTTAAGGCTATTACAAAGACATCTAGTAGTCAAACCACATTTCTCGATACTATTTGAAGGAAAGCTCTAATTTTATTGTTTAGAGCCTAAGCTTTATACAAACCACACCTATTTATCTTTGTTACATGAGTTACAATTGTTGTGGCTATTAGAAGTCAAATTGGATAGCTTGAGATGTATCATAAGGTTCAAGAAATTTTATTTTAAACTTTTGAGTCTAATCAATGATATACTCACAACCACTTGATTTGGAATCCGATGGGCAAAAGTGATTTTGACCTTTTTGTATTAAACAAAACCATATTATGGATCATAATATGGTTATGCAAACTCTGGTTCTGCCAAAACCGGGTTATTGAGAAATTACTATTTGGATAGCTTGTAGATAATACCCAAGTTATCCAAAACCCCTGTTTGGGTAACCTATTTGGGTAATTTGTGTTTACACTGTTTAGGACATATTTGGTTGGTATGAAACATTTCCATACAAAATATTTTCATCTGAAAATCACATTACACGTATTTGGTATGAAACAATAGTTTAAATTTTTTACCGAAAGTTTAGAGAGAGAAACTATACCAAATTTCAGAAAGAGAGACCACCTAAGAACTTTTAAAGAGAGAAGCAATCTCAACATTTTTTGAGAGAAAATTGTTTAAAACTTTAAATTTGATATAGTTTCTCTCCAAATATTTTGAGATAGTTTCTCTCTCTAAAAATTTGAAATTTAAGAGAGCTGAAAATTTCTCTCTTGAAATTTTTTGCAATAGTTTCTATCTCAAATTCTTTTTAAGTAGCTGCTCTTTCTAAAATTTGATATGGTTTCTTTTATTAAACTTTAAGATACTTTCCTTCTCTAAAACTTAAAATTTGAGAAAGTTTCTCTAAAATTTTTGAGATAGTGTCTCTCTCTAACTTTTTTTGGTAATTTCTCTCTCTCAAACTTGATATAGTTTCGCTCTCTAAAGTTTTAAGATACTTTCTCTCTAAAACTTGAAATTTGATATAATTTCCCTCACTAAATTTTTTGAGATAGTTCGCTCTTTAAATCTTGATGTAGGTTCTTTCTCTAAAACTTATAATTTGAGATAGTTTCTCTCTGTAAAGTTTTAAGATACTTTCTCTCTAAAACTTGAAATTTGATATAATTTCTCTCACTAAATTTTTTGAGATAGTTCTCTCTCTAAAAGTTTCAAGTTGATTCTCTCTAAATTTTGATGTAGGTTCTCTCTGTAAAACTTATAATTTGATATAGTTTCTCTCTCTAAAATTTTTTAGATAGTTACTCTCTAAAAAAAATTAGGTAGTTTCTCTCTCTAAAATTTGATATAGTTTCTCTATCAAAATTTAATATACTCTAGCTTAAAATTTGAGATAATTTTCTTTTAAAAATTTTGACATGGTTTTCTCTCTCTAAAAATTTAAGATACGTTCTCTCTCTAGAACTTGAAATTTAAGATAGTTTATCTCTCTAAATATTTTGAGATAGTTCCTCTCTCTAAATTTTTTTAAATAGTCTCTCTCTCTCTAAAATTTGATATAGTTTATATTTCAAAAATTTTAAGATATTTTCTCTTTTTAAAACTTGAAATTTTGAGATAGTTTCTCTCACTAAAAATTTCAGATATTTCTGTTTCTAAAAAAGCTTAGGTAGTTTCTCTCCTTAAAATTTCATATAGTTTTACTATCTAAAATTTTACAATACTTTATCTCTAAAACTTGAAATTTGTAATAGTTTCTCTCTAAACAATTTCAGGTAATTTCTCTCTTTAAAATTTGATATAGTTTCTTTCTTTAAATTTTTAAGATTTGTTTTCTATCTAAAATTCTTGAAATAGTTTCTCTAAAAAATTCATGTGTTTTCTCTCTCTAGAATTTGATATATTTTATCTTTCTAAAATTTAAGATACTATATTCATCTAAAATTTATAATTTGATATAATTTCGCTCTTTCAAATTTTTAAAAAAGGTTCTCTCTCTAGATTTTTTAGGCAATTTCTCTCTCTAAAATGTGATATAGTTTCTCTCTAAAATTTTAAGATACTATCTCTCTAAAACTTGAAATTTGATATAATTTTTCTCTAAAAAATTTGAGATAATTTTTCTCTCTAAATTTTTTTAGTAGTTTCACTCTCTAAAATCTAATATAGTTTTTTTTAAAAAAAATTTAAGATACTTTCTCACTCTAAACCTTAAAATTTGAGATGGTTTCTCTCTAATTTCTATGAATGTTTTGGCATAACTAATTGTATTTAACAAAGTGGGCAGCTCTAGTATGTGAAAATGGTATTAGCACAAGTTGTATTCCCTTTTTCATGCTTAGGCAAAATAATGTTTTGAACAACTCAATTTTTCTTGATTTTACATATCTATGTTTTGGCCCTCTTTTTTGATTACAAAAGAACATGATTATGTATTAAAAATGTTGCCAAACATGTTTTTATGCAAGATACCCTTGATATACAAAACATGGTTTTGGATACCCTAGGATCGAATTGCCCCCATGGGGTTCTTAAAGATGATAAAGATAAAATCTTTGATTATATGATCTTAAAAAGGTGCAGTTTGTATAAGGCCGAGGCCCTAAACAATCAAAGTAGGGTGCATAGTGTCAGGAGATGCTGTTTGAGTGCCATAAATATTTGATATGGATAGAAAATATTTTTATCTTTAACTATAAAAATTAAAGCTTCATAAAAAGGATATAGTAGATTAATAAACACTTGAATATCTTGAAAATTAACCGTCCAAAAAATACATTAGACCAAACACTATTTTTTTTTATGTTCATATATATTGAAGTCGACATGATCAATTTGAAGATTTTTTTAGTATAAAAACACTATATTTTAAAAAAAATTTGAGCCTTACATTTGATAATTACGTTACCTATAATTTTTTATGAAAAATAATTACATAGGACCTTCTCCTATTTATGTAGGATTTAAAAATCTATTATTAATTTGACACAAATCTTAAAAAAAAATCAAATCCCACTCTCATATAATAACTTTTATAGAGATCTAGTCATATTTATTGGTGATAGGGTCTTAGGATTATTACTCTTTTAAATATTTAAATTTTATAATCAGAGATGAAAATAAAATTTTAAAGTATCATTAAGGGAAGTATTTATGGACTCTGTGATCTCCTTCCCATTCTGTCTCATCAGCTGTCTCTCAGTCGTTGATATTGAAATGGAAGAATCTCGTGGCCTGGTAAAGCACATACTGATTGCAAAATTCAAAGATGAAATCCCGCCTCAAAAGATCGAAGAACTCATCCATGGATACGCCAGTCTAGTACCTCTCATTCAACCCATGAAATCCTTCCACTGGTAATCTCTTGTTTCCTGGAACAAATTGTGTCTTTTTTGTTAACAAAATGCAGGGAAATGGTGGATTTAACCGCCTAATCTCATTCTGCTTTGTTTTGTTCTTTTGATGGTGTATCCTGTTACTAAGTATTTGTTATGGCGTGAACATTTTGAAGTACTAGCTCTTCTCTCTCTCTAGGTTTTGATGTTTTAATGGTGTAAAGTAGGAAGAAGAATCTAATTGTGTTTTACCATGCCCATCTCTCTTATCCTCGTTTTTTTACACGGTTTTCTCTCAATTGTTTAAAGGTAGATATATGTATTTACAGTTTTATTTTCTTGAAATGAGGCACATGAGTGGGTTGAGAGTATTGAGAAGATATACCCCCATTTCTTGTGTTAATTTTTATTTTTTTGTGTTTTTTAATTTGACACCTTTTTTACTGGGGTTCAATGAAATGTGCGTGCTCTGTATAACTAGGTGAAGCGACAGTGACGATCTCATACTAAGAAACTATTACAATACAACATTTGTTTCTATTGGTAAGCGATATTGTGATGAACTTCAACCACTCACCTTGGGAACCCCATTTATCATTTTCGTTGATATACTACCCCGTGGCCCTTCTACGGATTTGCAAAGGTTGTACTTTAGTCCCGACAGTTTCTTCTACATTTTGATTTGTCGGCTCGCCAAACATGTTTGGAAATTTGGCATTACCCATTCATGGCTGTGCATTAAGTCATCTGCGGTTCGTAGTATTTGTAGGTGTTGAACACCTTCATTGCTTGTCATTGAGGACCTCTTCGATAGCTCGTTGAAAATCATTGTACCACTTCAATTATATCCTTGTCATGGATAGAGTACTTTTGATTTATCTCATCTACCACCAAATTTTGAAGACCATGGAGTGTTCCTTGAAGATGAATGCTCCATGGAGTGAACATAGATGCATCTATAGATGACCCAATTGGGAGATGAAACTTTGTTTTTAACAGCGGTGCTACAAGTTTCAAATGTCCTGAAATCTTCTGTTGAATGCTGCTAATGACGATTCCTTTGGCCCATTTATTAATGGAAGTACTTCACTTGAGCAATCCTTGATAAAGAGCCTAAGATATTTGGCCAAGCTCAAGAATGTTTGAAACTTAGAGATGCGTTTAGCTTGCTACCGTCATAGAGTATCATGCATCTTCTATTGTTCTATTTGGTTGGATCTTTTGGTTATATTGTATGAGCCAGGAATATTATTTGGATTTGGGCATGTTGATACTTTAATGTAGGACCAAAGGGATAAATACCATTCTGGTGGGTTTGGTGGGATCTGTTTGAATAAGGGTTTAGGGAAAACCAGGGCTAATGTCTGTGAACTTGATTTGGATTTGATGGGCAGTACAGGCTATGAGTTCAGAGTTTGGGGCTATGTGAAAGATGATGCATGGGAATTGATTAGGTGTCATGCATGTGAAGGGGCATTCTTGATTTTGTAATTGTTGGTGGATGGAAAGATTGTGTGGATAGGTTTAAATGTCAGGGATGAAGGTGGATTAAGCTGGTAGGTTTTGAAGATGAATGAATAGGGGGATGAATGGGGATTGAAAAGGGTCAAGGGACCTGGTGTTAGATTAGTCAGTCTTATCAAACTTAGGTTGTTTGTCATATCATATCACAAAGAGGAATAACTCCTTCGAAGATTAAGGAGGTACTCCTCCCAAGGTGGCTTCATACCACTAACTGAATAAAAAACAATTGGTATCCCAAATTACTTGTCTTGACCATTGACGTACAACCTTTGTTTTAGTGTCCTATGTAGAGGTGTCCTATACTTGACCACAAGTCTTGCCCAATAAGACTCCTAACCAAATAGAAAAGTGTCTAATATGTAAACTTCCTAATTCATTTCGGAAAGAATCCTATCTTCTAGAAACCAAATGCAAAAGAAAACCAACTTTTAAAGGAACTTTACTTTTCTAGGAAACCCAAACAAGAACCAAAAAGTCCAATTTCCAATTGCTTCCTCCTTGTCTTAGACTTCTAATCAAAATGAAAATCAAAACCTGAAAAGTCATTACTACTTTTTAGCAGGATTTTCACCATGATTTGAAGCCCAAAACATTCTTTTGGGGAAAAGCACATAGAAATAGTAGTCATAGATCTGGGTAAGATTTTCAGTTTGAGCTTTGAAACACCTTAAAATCCTAAAGGGACATCGGGTAAAATGTTGTGGCCTTTGGAAGTTGACTTCATCATACTAATCTGATCTAAGATAAAGTTGGTTCTCTTTAAGTTGCACAACCCTTAGATGCCACATATAATCTTATGAAGACGCCAATTTGTTCAAATTTGAATGGGTAGTTTGCACATTTTGATATGGGACCCAATGCATGCTTTGGGTCTTATGTGAAGTGGAATTGAATGGTATTTGTCAGTCAATCTTGAAGTTTATATTTCTTACATACCTGAGTACAATAATTTCTTAACATCTCTTCAGCTTAGAAGTAGCATTCACTTATACATGTAGAATCCACAGTTTTCGTTTCCCCAATATCCATAGAAAGTCTCCAAATTATGAGAAGTATAAAGATTATTTCAGAACATAGGTATTGACCAATTCACTTCTTCGTCAAGAAAAACTCAGCTTTGTGTTATCAAGGCTTTCTTTGGGATGTTACAAATCTATACGCTATTGATCATAGGGCAGATGGCAGTAGTCTAGTACTGTTACTGGAGAATAAATTTTTCTCAGGAGTCCGTCCATCTCATGATTGCCTAAATTTCATTTGATAAGGTTAGGTGCCTGCACATTATCTTCCAGCAACAGTTACTTGGTACTTTCATCTCATAATCAACCAATCTTGTGTGGTCATAATATAAATATATGCATTTTGTTGCTCATGTTGCTTGAGAGAAATCACGCAATCCCTAAGTTTAAAATATCTAGAAAGATAACCCCTACATGCATTTTAAAAATTTGTTATTTGGAACCTGGGAGTGACCGTAGATCACTTTTCAAATTTCGTAATATGTGTACATACATGTGATCTATAAAGTTTTGAAGAAGATGCCTAGTTTGCTATGTAAGCTATGATCATTGTTGATTATATACTAGTTTTTTCAAGAGAGTTGGTCATTTTATTGAAATATTGGTTATGGTCTAGTCAATTTAAAGGCATTGCAATCTTATTTTATTTAGTAGTTATTTATTTATTTATAGGGAAAGCTTTCTATGTGACCCCACCCACATGTAAATTATATGTGACCCCACTTCTCAGCCATTCGATCTGAATTGACGGCTAGGATTGCTCAATGTCACAATGTAAATGCATTGTTTGATTATTAATTTCTTTTCTACAAAACCTGAGTGAAACTTGGGGCGTCCCATCTTCTTATTGGGGTGCACCTATAAAAAATAAAAATAAAATATTTTCCATGAAAATAAATGACCAAAATGCCCTCAAAAGTTTCATAAAGGAAATATTTTTATTTTTATTTTTATCATGTGCGCCCCCGTTAGGATCATGAATGCCCCAAATTTTGCTACAAAGTGATTCATAGAATAGATATTAAAAATAAAGCACTTTGAGCCATCGGATCAAAATCTGATGCTCGAGAGCCAATTTGTGACATTGTGACTCAAGCCTTCCTAGCTGTCTACTCAGATCCGACGGCTGAGAGCAGGAGTCACATGTGCTTTATACGTGGTGTATGCTTTCCCTTATTTATATTGTTTGGACCATTTTTCTCATTAGAAATTGTTGTTAAGAGCACTTTTAATCTGTGTTGTCACTTTGCAAAAGAAAGAGTTTTGTGTTAAGTTGTTAACTGTCAAACATGTGAACTTTGGGTATGTCATCTGTGTATCTTTTTATTTGTTTTTCATGGCTAGATCAGTCATCATATCAGTACTGCTTTTCATTAGAGCAACTCTATTGTAATAGTGATCATATGTTGCAATGTTGTTTTGTATAGTTTTCTTTGGACTTGGGCCTGTAGAACTTCAAGCAGAGGCACAATCCCTACATGAATGCCAAATTGATGGCAACAATGGTTGCACCAACCATTAGCTTAGGTTTGCTTGGTTCCATTTGGTTTATTCCTAGGTTTTAGTTTATTTGATGTTGCTTAGTTCTTTTTTCTATTGTTTTAGGTGTTCTATGGGTTGTGGGTAGTAGTCCCCTATCCAAGTAGTAAGGCATCCCCCTCCCTCACCCCTATAGATAAGGGGGTGACCCTCCTCCTTCTAGATATGTTACAAAGAGGGAATAAAATGTTTTCCATATAGTGGATGAGAATCTTCTTGCCTAGATTTGAACACAATATGCATTTCCCCTCTCTCTCTCTGTCTGTATATATCTATAGCCTAGATTTGAATGCCATACGCATTTCCCCTCTCTCTCTCTTAGTGTGTGTGTGTGTGTGTATGCGTGTGTGTGTGCGTGTGTGTGCGTGTGTGTGTATATATATATATATTTTATGTGTTTGTATTATTGTTTAGTTCTCTTTTGGGTTTTACAGTACAAACCGCCCCCCCCTCCCTCTGCCGGAGATAGCTTATTGTGATTATTCATTGCTCTTTAAGTTTTACCTAGTCACAACTTTGAGCTCGTGATAAATAATTGAGCAACTATGCCACAGCGAAACTCCTGCCAAATTGTTGCCTTACTGTGGAATGCGGTAGTTTGGACCATGTACATCAAGGGCAGTCATGCTCGACTGTGGTTCATGTTGCTTTTGAGCTCTAGTGCATTAACAGAGTGGGGGCGGGCCCTTTCCAAATGGCTATTCAAAGCATTGGCCTCTGAGCTTGTTTCGCAAAAAGTGGCATCACAGCCGCTATTAGGATCATCAGGAGAGAACTGTGGCCTTGTGCAGTTGGGATGTTTTGAGCTCAGTTGGAGCTCAGTTGTGGAGAGAAAATACTGTGATGTGGAAATGTCATTGGATCACAGTTTGGATATTTGCGAGGGAACTTTGAAGCCATGTTACCTTAAACAGGGAATTTGAACATGTAAGAAAGAGAGGATGAAAGACATCAAACATTTGTTAAGCAGAAGGGAAAAGCTCAATAACACCAGCATTGTGACTTGAAATCTGGTGTGGTGACTTAACTTCAATGACAAGATTTATGGTACATGTATCGCCAAAAGAAGAGGAAGCTTTGTTCAAGTGGTATGCGTGTGTCGTAATGCCGTATTTGCCATTAAGGCGTCTGTTTAGAGAAAAACTCCTGGATCACTTAGAGAAAATCTCATGGATCATATTAAATATGCTAAGAGTTCAAAAGAGGCTTGGGACTCATTTGCTGACCTGTATATGCTTGATTACAGCTGCTGGAGAATGAGGTTGGCACAATTACTTACGGTAATATGTCGATTTCATGATACTTTATGGTGGACGAGAGTATATGCAACAAGCTTTTGTAGATTAACACCAAATTGAAGGTCACCGAGGCATGGGTTAGGTCATTCCTGGGCTCAAATTCCATAGGCAGATGTAATGCAAACACCCACTTCCCCATATTCAAGACATACAATTTGTGCTCTAAATATCTGAATTGTCCCTCTGTCACCCTCTTGTCAGGGTTGATAAGTTCATTTGGCAACAAGAGCATGCCAACAGGACCTGATGGTATTCACTAGAAAACTGAAACACAAATTTTTTTTTCGATAGTATGTATATATATATATATATATATATATATATGTATATGTTGCTATGAACTTAGGTACAAAAGTTCCGAGGAGATGTGGGTTGGGTCGGGTGGTGCTTTACATTTGTCTTATATATGTTGAACACAAGGGTGATGGAATACAAAAACGATTGCTGTAGATCCAAAGGAGGGCTCACTATACAAAAATGTGATGTGTGGAGGAATAGAGATGAGAGAGAGAGATAGAGAGAGAGAGAGAGGAGGAGAGGAGGTATGCATTGGGAGTGGAATTGGGAAAGTGTTTGAGGAGAAATGAAGATAATGGTGTAGAGAGAGAGAGAGAGAGAGAGAGAGAGAGAGAGAGATGAAGAATGAGGATAAAGAAAAGAAAGGTGAGTTAGGGCATTAGGCTCCCTCTGCTGCACCCTCTCTGGCCAAAACATCAGCATTCGAAAACCTGCAATTTAAGAAAATATGATCGAAAATATGAGATAGCCTCTACGGGCGTTGGACCTTTAGGGACGCCCAAGAGATTGCATTCTTTAAGTCTCCTTCCACAATGAGATGGTGACCCTAATTTGAGTCAAATCTTTGGAGGCCTTCTTATAGGGCGATCACCTTCGTTGTTGAGTCTGTCAGGCTGATGTAGCCAGAGAAATTGAAGATAGCGTTCCTTGGAAGTTTCTGAAAGTTCCCCCATAGCCACTTGGGGCTGAGTTCTATAATGAAGAGCCATCTTGAGCTTGATGCTGCCCAAAATGATAGCGGACCAGCTTGGGATTCTATTTGGTCTTAACCTAAAAATATTGACCCTGTTGGATCGATACTTGACTCTTGAGATTCTTTTTAGCGCTTTAAAATTGTTGGCCCAATGGACATAGTCAAATCTCTTACATGATCAGCAGAGGCCCTGATGGATTGCTCTTTTTGCTGGAAAATTCTACAGTTTCTCTTGGTCCATTTTACCCAGAATGTGGCTAGGACAGAAGCTCTCCAATGGAAGAGGTTTTTTTCTCTTGACCTGTTGTGGGGGGGCTTTGGGTGTTGATGTTCGGGTTAGGTTGGTGTGGGGGTGGGACAAAAAAACAAAAAGGAGCTATTTGAATTGTATTTGGGTTAGCTCAATCCCATTTGGAAATCTAGCAACAGCTTATTCCACATGGAGCTTGCAAATTTACAATGAAGAAATAGGTGTTCGTTGTTTTTCTCAGCTTCCTTGCGTTTGCATAGAACGTATCAGTTGGGAGGCTGAACCCTCTTTTTTGGAGGTGCTATAGTGTGTGCTGTTATAGGACCAGCCAAGTGAATGTATTAATTGCCTTCCTTTAGGAAAGACATTGGCTGCATTATTTCTCCCTTTCAGGATACTCTCAACTACTGTATGGTGAAGACTTCGTTTATATACATTTACTTCATTTCAAATATCTTACTCAGCTAAGCCTTTGAACAGGTTATGCAACAGCTTGAGCCACCTTAAAAAGCAAACGAAGATTATGATCTCTCTAACTAAATGGGAGAATTGCTTGGAGAATTCTTGAATGTTTCGTAGGTTAACATACACTTGATTGTGCCATTTCTCAATTTGAACTTGTAATTAAATCTTTAATTGGAATTAAATTTTGGGTCTCTATTACCTCATTTCATAAGGATACAGGTTATATGAACACGAAAGGCGTGTTTACATGTTTATGGCCTAGCATGTTCTTTATGTAGCTTCTCAAATACACTCCCAAGTTACTTGCACCTCTATTTGAAACATGGTTACGCTGGGAAGTTGCACTAAATTGGGATTGGTGTATCAGTGCAGTTTATTTATCCATTTTCTCAGTGTAGAAGTCTATGAAGCAAAAGGAAACTATCAGATCTCTCTCTCTCTCTCTCTCTCTCTCTCTCTCTCTCACACACACACACACATTCTAAGAAATCTTGGTACAATATTGTGTGTTCATATTGTATATTATTTATTTATTTATTTTGATGGTTTTGTTTTGTTTTAGGGGGAACGATGTGAGCATAGAGAACTTGCAAGAGGGTTTCACCCATGTGTTTGAGTCCACATTTGAGAGTTTGGAAGGCGTCGCAGAATATGTTGCTCATCCAAGCCATGTTGAGTTTGCAAATGCCTTCCTGCCTTCTTTAGAGAAGGTCATTGTTATTGACTACAAACCCACCACAGTGAATCTCTCCTAAGAATTGTGGTCTTCCTGCCTTCTTTAGAGAAGGTCATTGTTATTGACCACAAACCCACCACTGTCAATCTCTCCTAAGATTTGTGGTTTGATGAAATTGTCTCATAATAATTGGGCTTTGATAAACTTTGCTTCTTCATTGGCATGTTGTCATCTCTTTACGTTGAACTTTGATAAACTTTGCTTCCTCATGGACAGGTTATCATATCTCTTTATTTTGTGAAATTTGGATACATGTGATGACTTATTTAGTGATGGATGTCGGCATGATGCACTTCTACATGTATCCGCCCAGGCAAAACAGTGTTAAAAAAATACAAAAAAAAATCCCTAAACATATGAAAAAGGGGTTGTATGCAATGATCTACAAGGTGGGAAATTTGATAGCTTGGATGTATCACAATGTTCGAGCAAATTTCTTTTAAAATAACATTGAACATAACACATTTATTTATATGTAGTTAAAAAAGTAATAAAAAAATGCATTTAAATTCTTTTTTCTTTTTTTTTTTTATCTGGGGGCATTCTAGAAATGGGTGTGGTTTGTATAAAGCCACAATATTAAACAATCAAGTAAGGCGCACCACTAAAATTTGTCATAAGATGTAATTTTGGTGTAACAAATATTTGGATGGCTTGAAAGTCCATTTTCATCTCTAATAATAAAATTTTAAAATTTTAGAGCAGTTCAAATCAAGTAGATATATGCAAATGAAAATGTTGAAAAGAAATGGAAGTGATAATGTGTTGTAAGATGCACTATTTTTTGGATTTGAAATATCTTATTTTTTTACAAATAAATTTCTTTTTTTATTTGAAATTTTTGATTTTTTTTAATATCCTTGAGCTTCACCACTAAACTTGAAATACTTTGGAGAGCCGGAGTTGCCCGTATGAGTTCGGGTTGGCTCGGCCGAGTAGGCATTATAAGGTTGTGCCAATAGTTATAAAGAGTGGCATAATTACATCTCTTATTGCATTCAATTATCAGTTAGGGGTGGTGAATGGGTTGGGCGGACCTGTGGGTCCAGTTTCAGACATCAAGTCTTGGTCAAGCAGC
>NW_006498057.1:4053347-4078753 GCF_000471905.2 Amborella trichopoda | reverse complement strand
TATATATATATATATATATATATATATATATATATGAAAATTTATATAGATTGCACCTTAAAATGTAGAATTACAGATGGATCTCAAAAATCTATCGAAAAGATTGTTTTAATGTTGAAAAACCCTCTATTTAATCATCTCGACATCGAGATGTATGAATAAAGAAAAAAAGTTTTTTAGTCTAAATAGTGCATCTAGGCCGTCCATTTTCTAGATTTTCATATGTTTATAGATCTCTTAGATTTTAACTACTTTTGAAGTTTAAAATTTTCTAATTAGATATAAAAATAGATTTTAAGATAATCGTAAGAATTTTTTACAAAAAGATTACATGATAAAATTTAGAGGTGCGCCTTAATTGGATTGTTTAAGGTTGCAACCTTATAGAAACCACACCCATATATATATATATATAAGGTAAAAGTTTTAAAAACGCCTATAAGCGAAGTGCTACAGTGTTTCGCCTCCGTCATGGATATCCTATGGCATATGTCTGTGACGGTTTTGCCTAAAAACTACCATGGACCTATGGGGGCCATGGCGGTCCCCGTATATTTTTTGCGTCAAATTTGTGGGAAAAATATCTTGTCATGGACATGCTATATCCGTGATGGACCACCGCGGACATGCTATGCCAATGACAGTCTTTAATCCATGCGATCTGAAAAAATTGGATGGCGTCGAGCCTATGGGCGAAAATACTGTTTATTTTTTCCTATAGGCGTTTTGTAATCTTATATATATATATATATTCAGTGATTTTAGGCAATGATTATATAGTAATATAATGCAACAACCTTCAAAAATCATGTTAGGGTTATGTATTTGATCTGAATTTTAAAATATGCACTCTTTTCATTCTAATGAACAACTACAAAAAAGAAAAAATTGAAAACACAGCATAGAAAGTATTTTTTTAGCCCAATTAATATAGGCTGACTATTTTGGTGAGATGCTTAGATCTAGGCCTTAGAATGATTTTTTTTTGTTCTAAAATTTTTAAATAATTTTATTATCATTAGATTAACAATATTGAAAAAAAAAAGAATGATTTTGAATTCAAAAAGGCCCAGATCTTCAAATTCATCAAATGGATGATCTAGATTCATTATTGGAGGGGATTCATTTTGATCATATGTAAAGTGCAAATTACTTTCTTTTTTTATATTGATTATTGAGATAAAATGAGTGTGTATAAAAAAATTTGGGTCATACAAATACTACAAACATAGTTTTCCAGAAGTGTAATTGCATTATACTTTAATACAACCATGGCATGAAATCATTGCCCATATAAAATAATGAAACCACACTTCTAGAAAACCATGTTTGTGGCAATTGTATGATCCAAAATTTTGGTCACACACTCTCTTCATCTCAATAATCAATCTAAATAATAATAATAATTTGTACCCAATATATGGTCAAAATTAGTCCACTTCAACAATGAATCTAGATTGTCTATTTGGTGAATTTCAATATCTAGTTATTTATGAATTCAAATCAATGTTTTATTTTTTAACATTGTTAATCTAATGATAATAAAGTTATTTAAAAATTTTGGAAAGGAAAAAGATTCTTCTAAGCCTTAAATCTAGGGATCTCATCAAAATAGACAGCTTATGTTAATTGGGCTAAAAAAACTTTCTAGGTTGTGTTTTCAATTTGTTTTTTTATTTATTGTTCATTAAAATGAAAAGAGTGTATTGTTATAGGATATTTTTTGACACTTGTATCCTTGGTGCGAATAAAGAGGAAGTTAATTACAACCTAGGCCTGTCGGTACCAAAATACATGTGGACTATGGAAGCACTGTTAAAATAAACCTTGATCTGGAGTGAATTTTTGAAGGGCGTTGGATTGTCCCAGAAAGAACGTGGGGGTAGCATTTGACTCCCTAAGAACACCCACGAAGTTTTGTCGTGATTCGATGAAGTTAAGGTGAATTAGACGGAAGACCAGTTTTCAAATTCAGCCCCTAGCATGCTGAAAGAGAACCTCATAATTACATCCCCATCATCGGGGTCTCAGATGAAGACCATAGCACTTCCGTTTGATTCAGAAGGTCCAAAAACCCTCATATATCAAATTTCAACCCATTCAGACTCTTCTGGACCATTCTGGAGCCAACTTACCAAAAAGATAGGTTACACACTATTCTGATGCACCTTCGGTGAACCAGTTTCCATTTATGTGTCTTATGAGTTCGGGATCACTTTCAAGGGGCCATAACTTCTCAATTTTAAGTCAAATCGAGCCCAAATTTCAGGAGGTTCTTCGTCTCGTTGACGTGCATGTTTTGATATATGGCACAGCCCCGTAACACGACCTGAGATCCTAGAGAGAAGTTGCTCAAGAAACTCATATGTTGCAGATTTTTGCAAGAAGGAGATTCCCTCAATCAGACAGTCATATCACGAGGCTCCGACCTCGGATCGACTTGAAAACGGGTCTGTTGTGATTGTGATGTCGAAGGCTTCGATCGAAAGTAAACATCATATGTGATAAATGATCGAAAATGTTGTATTTTGATGTTGTCATAAGGGGTATTTTTCGGCAACTAGAATCCATATTCCGGCGACTTCCCCAATTCGGAAGGTGATAATCCGGCCACCAAATCGAATCATTCTTGTCACAAAACAATCATGGTGGCTTCGCTGTCATTATATGATAGAAAGATCGAATGAAAATGTCAAGAAATGGACAAGATCCAAGATCTAAAAATACAAGTTTCCCATCTTTTACTGGATTTTGTCAAGAGCTCAAAACTTCGATTCAATGATCAAGTAATATGCCAAAATGATAGCCTTGCCGAGACCATCACTTTTACGGCATTATTTTCATCGAAAAGTTGTCGAGATGGCCCGAAATGAGACCCGAATGATCACCATAGCCCATGGTACATTTTTGGAGACCTTCTCGTCATTTTCAAGATTGTAGGTAGGGGCAAAATGATCATTTTTCCTTAAAAACGGGATTTAATTTTAAATCATGGAAAATGTAATATTCAACAATTTAGGTTAGTTTTGAGCATCCACCCCTTGTTTCATGGGGATGCTATATAAGCATTGTATGTATGATCATTGTAACCCTAAGTTTGTAAGTTCAAAAAAGTTAATGCAATAGCTTGAACGTCTATTAGTTTGTAATATTTTTGTTTCTACCCCTTTTTCCCCTAAAGAGACAAGAGAGAAAACTTTTCCCCACAAGATACTACCCCTAGAACTTCTCACTTCCCACCAAGAACCCCTCGCTTCATAATTGGAACCTTTCACTCCCAACCTAGCCCCCGATCCGATTCAAGGGACACTAGGTAACCCCTCACTCTTTCTCTCTCATCTTGCTCTCCTTCCTCTCTCTTTCTCTCTCATCTTCCTCTCCTTCCTATCTCTTTCTCTCTCTTCCCTTCTCTTTTCTCTCTTCCCTCTCTTCCTCTCTCCTTCTCTATCTTCTCTCTCTTCTCCTCTTGCTTTCTCTCTCTTCCCCTCTCCCTTTTCTCTCTTTTCCTCTCTCTCCTCCCCCTTCACTCAGCCGGACCGACGGCTTTCCCTTTCGTCTCTTTCTTTCTCTTGTCTCCCCTCTCTTCTCTCTCCTTTCTTTCCGTCTCTCCCCTTCTCTCCCTCTCTCTCTCTCTCTCTCTCTCACAACCGGACCAGCGACTACTTTCTCCCTCTTTCTCTCCCCTCTCTCTCTTACCCGATCGGACCGACGGCTTTCTTCCCCTCCCTCTCTTTCTCTCGCTCTCTCCCTCCTTCAATCAAGTCGGGTCAGCAACTCTCCCTCCCCTCTTTCTCTCTCTCTCTCAAAGCCACCGACCCCTTTTCTTCCTTCTCCCTCTCTCTCTCTCACGACCGGGCCGACGGTTAAGCCGCTGGCACCTCTCTTCCTCCCCACTTTCTCTCTCTCTCTCTCTCTCACCCAATAAGACCGACAACTAAGCTGCTGACCCATCTCTTCTTCTCTCTCTCCACTCGATAGGGCGAATGGCTAGATTGTCGACCCCTCTTCTTTCCTTCTCTCTCCTCACTCTCCCCCTCTTTCTCTTGCTCTCTTTTTGTCTTCTCTCTCTTCCTTCCTCGCTCTCCCTCTCTCCCTTCTCGCGCTTCCTCCTGTCACTCTCTTCTTTTTCTCTCTTTGCTCTCTGCCCCTCTTTCTCTTCTCTCTTTCGCTCGATCTCTCTCCTTCTATCTGTCACTTACTCTCTCTTCCTCACTCTCTCTCTTCTTTCTCTCGCTCTCTCTCATTCTCTACTCTCTCTCTCTCAATTGCTTTCTCTCACTCTTCTCTCTCTCTCTCAATTGCTCTCTCATTCTCTGCTCTCTCTCTCTCATTCTCTTCTCTCTCTCTTACTCTCTTTTCCCTCTCTTCCTTGCTCCCTCTCTCTCTCTTTCTCGTACTCTCTCTCTTCTCTCTTCTCTCTCTCTCTCTCTCTCTCTCTCTCTCTCTCTCTTCCTTCTCTCTCTCCTCTCTCTCTCTCTCTCTTCTCTCTCTCTCTCCCTCCTCCTCTCCTCTCTCTCTCTCTCTCTTATCTCTTCCTTCCTCACTCTCCTCCTCTTCCCTCTCCCTCTCTCTCTTTCTCTTATCTCTTCCTTCCTCAGTCTCCCCCTCTTTCTCTTCTCTCTCACCCACTCTCTCTTCTTTCTCTCTTCCTCACTCTCCCTGTCGCTCTTCCTTGCTCTTCCCCTCTTTCTCTCTTTTCTCTCTCTCTCTTCTTTCCTCGCTCTCTCCCTCATTATCTCTCTCTCTCCCTTCTCCCTCATCTTCTCGCCTTTTTGCTCTTCTTTCTTCTTTATTCTTTCTCACACTCTCTCTCTTCTTCTTTCCCTCTCTTTAGTCCTCCATGTCTCTCAATCTTCTTCTTCTTTTTACACTCTTTCTCTCTCTATCTCTTTTAAACTCCTCCCCTCTTTCTCCCCCTCTGCTTCCTTGACTTTTATTCTTTCTTTTTTCGTTCGCGTGAATCATAACCTCCTCCCTCCTTATTTCTCCTGTAAGGATTTTTTTTTTTTTTACGAGGATGTTTGTCAAGATGGCACTGAAAGGTCGCCAAATTAATAAATAGTCTCCTGTCACACGCTCCCCCATTCTATTACTCTTATAATAAAGTACCCATCTAAAGACAAGTCAAGGTCTTCTGACCCACGTCTGGCCATCTTACGCGTGTGTGTTCTAGAGCCGAACCAGTCTCAGGCTGGGGGGCATTCCGTCATGATCTAAGAGGGCATCATCACATGCCTGAGCGTGTCACCGTGAGGTAGGCCCCACCTCACACCCCATATTTCTCTCTCATTAGTTGGTACCTGTCCACACACGCACCACATGCACTGCGGTTTTTGAGAGATTGATCTTGAGCCGGACCCCGCATCTGGGTCCCTGCACGGTCTTCCAACCCGACGAGATCCAGGCCCAAGTAGCTTGGTAACTCCACTGGGGACATTGCTACCCCATCGTTGATCTAGCTTTCTTGTCAAGCATTCTGCACATCACACACACATGCCTTCGGGATTATTTAATCCCTATGTCCAAGTTGGGGACTTCGTCATCCCCACACTCGTGTGTTTGTCCCCTAGGGATGGGGTTTCGCGAACCTTGCTCCCTACTTTCCTCTTGAACGTGGACCAAGCTTCGAGCTCTTGAGTCCTCGCCCAGCTCGAGGAGAGGAGGGACTCCCAAGTCCCTCACTCCCCATCCACCAACATCGACAGACAAGCCGTCAATGTCACTTGCATTAGTGGCATGATGACCACCTCTGACCGCACTCACCTGGTTACCGGCAAGCCACTTGCTAGTCTCGCTGCTTGGGGCAGCCGAAAGGCCACCTCCTTCTCTTTCGCAATTGGCAAATTACCTGCCATTGCCTCTGTGGGTCATCGTACGACCACCCCCCACTCTCAATGAATCTAAACCGTCAGTCTTCCTGGCAGTTCAACACAAAGGGGAGGCTTCAAGACCACTCCCTCTCACCCACTTGCCAAGGCTAGAGGTCCATCTGCTAAGTCCACATCTCGGGCCAGCCTTAGGAATGCCCCAGTCCACCATCACGAGCTGGGTCTTTTAGGACTTAGCCCTAAACACGAAGGCAACCCAAAGGTCACCCCACCGAGCATGATGCATCTCTATCACTCAGCTCAGGGTGGCACAAAAGCCACACCATGGCGAGCACACGAGCAACGAGCCTAGCTTCGACTTCCTTCGCACATACCTGCATACCTCATGAGGGGTGGTCGTGAGGCCACTTCGTCACAAACATTGGCTCGTGAGGCCTGCATTTCTGGAGTTGGACCTTCTGTTTGAGCCTGGGTCGACCCCTAAGTCACCCGAGAGCCCCCTACGAGCCGTGCATACTCACCCATCCCCCGGACTGCCCCGAGCTCCAAGGGTAGAGGTCACTAGCACACGCCTTCTTTCCCTTTCGCCCCGCGTATTCCATCAAAACCACTAACTACGTGGTACTCCTATACGTTCCCGTCAAGTAGCCTTCTTCAGTCCCCTCAACGATCTCGTATACCCATTGGCTCTCGATGACGAGCTCGGGGTAGAGCCCTGATGGTCAAGAAAGTTCAACATCTTCCATCTCTCTTGGTCAAGCAAAGACCACCCGAGAAAGTTCTTGAATCGACTCCTTCAAGTCCCCATTCCCTACCTCGCCTAATGGAAGTGGCTTTGGTCTGCTTAAGAAGAGCCAACCACCTACAATCCCACTCCCAATTCCAGTTTTGGGAAAAAGGTGTATGGGAACCTAAGGATTAAGCACAAAAGGGTGTGTGGATCCCTCAGAAGAAGAAGCTCAAGGCGCTGACAGTACATGAACCCATTGACCTCCTAAGAGAGAATCCCTTCTACCCGTTGCAGGCGGAAACAAAATCCAAGACAAGGAGGGAGGAGTAGTGCATGGTCATCGAGGTTGTTGGAGATGACCTAAGTTATTAGAATCCATGGTCCCAAGATTGTCATGAACTGATGTCGACCTGGTCTACTAGTAGAGCCCAAAGCTCAATCGAGGCACGCCCAACCCCTTATGACTGACCTTCCGAACCAAGTGACCTGATGAAGCAAAACCCCAGCTGTGTCTGAAACCTCCTTCCCTGAGGAGAGGGCTGAGGTCATGGTCATCAATCAAACCAATGGCGAGCCTCAAGATCGCATAGCCCATCTTGAAGGGATTGTTCATCAGATGATGGAAATGATTAACTAAGTGGAAAAAGCCAGACCTCCTACGAACTCGTCCCACCATGGGGCCAGTTCACCACAGCTGCCCCACTCCACAAACGAGGTACTTAGGCAACCACCTCCTCCAACGACATACAATCATTCTCCCCTAATGGCATCCCAGGCTCTCCCTCACCCAATTACACAGGCAGATATTGATGCCATGGTTAACCACAACTTACGAATAAGACAGATCCCTAGGGTATGAGAGACAACCCTCTATTGCAAACCCTACCCCGCATTCATCGATTTGTTGTCGTTTCCAGCTAATTACCAAAAGGGGAGACTCCCAGTCTTCAATGACACGAGTTCGCCTCATTAGCATATTGCACATTTTGTGTCCGCATGCCAAGAGATGGCCTCATGCGGCAGACTCATCCTCCGTTAGTTTGTGGAAACGCTCAACGGACTGACATTCAGGTAGTATGCTCATCTCCCGCCAAACTCTGTTCAAACCTGGGAGGAGATGGGGCAGTTATTTTATAAGCGCTTCTACGAAGTCGAGAGGGAAGTATATGCCATAAAACTGCTTACTATGACCCAGGACTTAGAAGAGCTTATTGACCACTTCATCACCAGATGGAAGGACTTGGCCATGTACGAAAGCAATCTCATGCCAGAAATCGACGTTATGCAGTCTTGTGTTTGCAACATGCAACCCAAGATCTCATTGCATGTCGAAGCTTCGAACCCCACCACTATTTCATACTTGATTTCTAAGGCAGCCCCTATAGAAAGTTTGTTCGAGCACCACGACGGGGTCTCGTTGCAACTCTTGGGTGGAGGAGTTAACCGTAACACTGACAACAACTGCTCCAACCCTCGGGATAGTCAGCAAAAGTGTGCGATCAGCACAGCTGTCACTGTCTCTACTGCCAAACAGCCAGCCGACCAGACCCCTCTTCAAACCTTGGACATATCTAGGGGTATATACCCCTCGAAAACCCAAGAAAACCCTCGTAAGGACAACAAAAACCCCCCAATCTTACAATAAGGTGCCACCTCCTCAAGGCCTCTATCAAAAAGACTATTGGGAGGAAAAGAGGAAGAAAGTCTATAGCTTCGACAAAGAGTAGGTTCCACACTCCTTCGGATGTTGTTGGAGTAAGGAATGATTGTTCTACTCGAGGCTAGACGGAGTCGGGCTTGTGGCCAACAAAAGGTATTGTGCATACCATCGGATGTTGGGGCATCCGGTCTAGGATTGCTTCACTCTCAAATACCATATTGAAGCATTGATTCAGAAGGGCCAGATACAGTTGGATAGCCTCAAGAAAGCATTTGGGACTGCCGAGGCCTCCCACATGGTGACAGTCCAAGAGGAAGAACAAGTTTGAAGTTTGTATTTTGACGAATTTCCATCTGACTGTCTCCCCATGATATCACCATGATGGTTGAAGAAGGAATGATTTCCCATCGTCCATCGAGGCAATTGAGGCACATAGTTCGAGGAACCGAGGATATTTGGTGCCCATACCATCTGATAGTGGGCCATGACATATCTCAGTGTTTTGGCTTTCGAGGTTTGGTGCAAGAGAAGATGGCAAGGTGGCGAATTGTTGTGGACGTCCCAGTCCTGAATCACGAAACGCACGCTCAAGAGCCTAATCCGGTGGTACGAGAGGTCACTTAAGAACAAACCTCGGGTGAAGGTGCAACCCTTGAGTCCCTTGACTCTGATGAGCCTTCCACTTCACAGCCTTGGCAAACCTATACGGGACGAAGTAGAATGAAGTCCATGAAGAGAGAGGCGATTTGTCAAGCAAACATGTCATGGAGACCTTGCAAGCCTCACCAGCCTGCTTTTGTCAGTAAGAAGCGAAAAGGTAGGCGAGCCCCAAGAGTTGCTCGCCGAAGGAGGAAAGTCCCCCGAACCCTTATCGAAGCGGCGTTCCTTCCACTAGTCCCTCCTCTACCAACCCTACAAGACTTCCTCCCCGAACTGATCACGTTGCCAAACCAAAATCCACAAACCAATCAGGAAATCATCCCAAGGCTAACGCTCGCCCAAGTTCCCCCTCGCTCATCCGATAAGGGTGAGGACTTAAAAAGCACCCCTCAATGGTCCATACAGGGTGAAGACCTTAAAGATCCCCTACACACGTCCAATAAGGGCTATGACGTAAAAAGATCCCCCCGATCACGTTCAATGAGAGTGAAGACGTTAAAAGCCTCTTTGAGTTCAATACAGGTGATGACCCCAAAAGCTACCTGACTCGGTCCAATTTGAGTGATGACCCTAAAAGCTCTCTCCCATCTTCTATCCCCGATTCTTTAAACCCTTCTTCTTTCAACCTGTCTCTCTCGGAACTCACTCTCGAGTGCCCAGACTTTGAGGCCTCGATGAAGAGCTTAAGAGTTGCAATACCAGTACATGACATCGAAAGCAACAGAAGAAGATGGTGGCCGGGTTTCCTAATAAAAAGTTGAAAAGGAAACAACTAATGAAAAAATATGCAAATAGACCATCTACTTTTTGCATAAGGAGGTCACAATCATTCTTGTGCTTCGGATTTCAAATTGGTTAGTTGTAGCATGTTATTGATTGGACTCAAAGCTCCAAAAAAAAAATTCTTGACATCCAATTTGATATCTAATAGCTATGAGTAATTGTGACATCCTTGTATTAAAGATCAACGGTCTCACAAAATGCAATTCCGTAACTAATTTCATAGTCTTTGGGTGTAATATGTCAATTATTTCCAAATCAAAATAGAAAGAGGCATGCATCCTAACATGAAGATCATTAATACATAAAAAAACTAAAAATCATAAATTTGTGAGGAAAATATTTAGACTTTGGTTATAAGTTTCTTGGAGTGACCACCTATTTACATCCATTTTTAATATGAATGTTTTATGCCTCAGCTTACACAGATTTTGAAATCTCCCCCCTAAAGCATTTAAAACATTCCTTTATTAAATGGCTGGCTTTATGCCTTTTGCTTGAGCTCGAGAGTCGGCTATAAGGTGTCAAATTTTGTTCGAAGCAACATGCTACTTTCAGAGCATAGTTTACTTAGAATATTTATTTGGGATAATTTTTTCAATCTAAAATTTTGAGAACCATATGAGAACTATTAGATAATTGTTTTTAACAGAAAAATTTGAAATTTAAAATTTGAGGTTTTTTAACACAAGATCTCACCACCTAAAAATTGAATAGACGCTATTCAATCTTGGGCACATTTTTTGAAGTACATAAAGAGTGTAATTAAGAAATATTTTTATTAAATTTGATTTATTACTTAAAAATGGGCAATGATTCTTTGCATCAGTTGTATGATGCAACTATCTTCAAAAACAATGGTAGGACTATTTGTTTGATAAAAAATTTAAAATATACACTCTTTTCATTCTAATGAGCAATCACAAAAAAGAAAAATTTGAAAACCTAACCTAAAAAATATTTTTTAGCTCAATTAATATAGGTCGTTCATTTGAATAAAATGCTTAGATCTAGCCCTTAGAGGTATTATTCCTTTTCCAACTTTTTTAGATGGTTTTATTATCATTAGATGAACAATGTTAAAAAAGAAAAAAATGATTTTGAATTCCTAAGGGATAAGATCTTGAAATTCACCAAAAAAAAACGATATCTAGGGGTTTCAAATTGAATTTTTTTTATTTTTAGGATTGATTATTGAGATGAAGAGAGTGTGTATGTAAAATTTTGGCCCATAAAAATATCATAAACATGATCTTCTAAAAATGCGGTTGTATCATACTATGATACAACCGTTGCATGAAATCATTACCCTTTTTACATCTCTAAAATTTGAAGTCTTAAAATTAATTTAAGTGATATTTTAACCAAATCGAGATTACATTCGTAAGGAAGTATCATATCTTTTGGCTATTGCACTTCATCCTTTTTGGGAGATCTAGAGCGAGATAGACTACGTCAATTTATTTGCAAAATTTATCAGCGAGATCTAGAGGGACATAGGCCACGTCTATGTATTTGCAAAATTTATCAGGGGATTGTATAATATTATACGGTCAAGCTTTATATGCTTTATATGCTTCCTCTATGGTATGGAAGTTATATCCTCTCTCTTGTCCAATCGTTTATTTTTATTTTGAATGGAAGGTTAAGATTGTTTTAATTTTAATATCATGTTTTTATATTATTTTATTTTAATTATTTTTTATAAATTATTTTGACACCAAATTTTGGATGTCCGTTCTTTTATTAAACTCGTATTAATAAAAAATATAAAAAAATATTTTCAATAAAATAAAATGACTAAAATATATTTGAAAGTTTTAAAAAGAATTTTGGTTATTATATTTTATAAAAAAATTATTTTTAATATTTTTTATAACTACGCCCGAACGAGAATGAGAAGATGGCACTTAACGAATTTCATATTCATACAATCTGTATTAAAAAAACTAAAAATAAAATACTTTCATACGTCGAATTTAATATCAAACGGTGAGTGGCTCTTGATCGAACGACTCGATGGTAGGAAGAATATAGAACTTTATGCTACGTCGAATCTAATATCAAACGGTAAGTGGCTCTTGATCGAACGACTCGATGGTAGGAGGAATATAGAACTTTATGCTGTAGGGAAGCATAGAAACCTTTCCCATTTTATACAGGGAGAGATCTGTGACATTTTAGAGAGAGAGAGAGGAGAAATGTGAAGGCGGGTTGGTGTGAGTGGGACGAAATCGTCCATGGCCAGTAACGTGCCACGGTTTCGGCGGTTCAAGGGAAGGGAAATTGGCCATGAATGTTTTTCTCTCTCTCTCTATACATATTCCATACTCTCGTGATTCATTTGTTATGACAGAGCACCTATACGATCCAATAACTCTCTCTCTCTCTCAAATTATTTGGAAAAACAAAACCATTATTTTTCTTCCTTTTACTTTGAGATTGGCTCCCACATACACTCAAGGCAAAATATACCCGCCCCAAAAATCGATCTTCTCTGCTCATTCTGCAAACCTCCTAATAGCGAATACACCCCCAATAGTTCTTGTGTTCTTTTTCTGGTTTAGCCTGCCTAAAAGACTGCATATAATGGAGACAGTGAGAATAAGCAATCTTAGCTTCACATACCCAGGTATAGATGGGCAGCCACCTCCAGGTACCAAGCCTTTAATTCATGGATTCTCCCTCTCTGTCAACTCTGGTGATCGTTGTCTTTTGGTGGGTTCAAATGGAGCAGGTATACCCATCTCATCCAATTTTTATGATTTCTATGAATGTAAGTTATTTGATTCTCAACATGGACATGATTTTTGCGTTTCCTATTTGCTAAATTTTAGGACATTGGATATTAGACTCACCCAAAAAAGGGAAATTGGATAATACTATTTGAAATATTGTATTTATATTGGAGATTTTTGTTATTACAAATTGATGCCAGTGTATATATATAGGATAATAGGAATCGAATCCATGGATCCATTTAGTGGTTTTGTTTCTTGAAAGTATGTCTCATGTCTCTATATTCTTAAAGAGTGGGATTCCGAAAGTATGTTTTTCATCTGTTTTTTCTTTTTTCAAAGGAAATCTACATTGCTTTTCCATTCCTTAAATTTTTTTGTCTAAGATTAATTGAATCTCCTTTGTGTTTTAGATTATCTGTATTTTTTCTTTCCTGAAATTTTTAGGAGAAAGTCTTTATCAAATTTTTAACACGTTCCATTTATACTCATTACCCATCAATTTTAAATGTATGAATTCGGCTGAGTCTACCTTCTGTTTGAATGTGATTCTTGGCCTACTCAATTCACGTAACACCAGTGTTCCAAAAGTCGGGAGAGTCCACTTAGACTCGCCTGAGTTATTGCCGAGTCCTAATAGGAACCGGCCAAACTTGTCCAGTTCCTATATTTTAGTACCATACTTTTGGTATCATTCCCTTTGCTGTTTTAATTCCATTGTGACCCAAGATATTCTTTTCAATACCATTTATTCTTTTATGTGCTATTGCTTTCTATTTTGGCTGTTTATGTTGACAGCTATCATTCTCTTGCATATTATGTTGTTTAAATAGCACGTACTGTTGAAAATTTGGTATAGGGTGAAACGAGAGTTGGCATGTGTAATAATACAAGAATGAAAGAAATAATTAAGAAGAAAGACTTCCTTGTTTACAACCACACTACGATACGCAATTTCTTAGGACTATAATTTGCTCCCTTATTGTAGAATAACTATGTGTAAAAGATAACCTGGGCAAATCAGTCGTCAGGGTATTTGTAAACAGAAAATCACTAATGATACTTATCTAATTTTGCATCGTATAGGCAAGTCGACTTCGCACTAGAGTTGCTTGAATATAGAGAGAAAAAGTGGCTTGCCTTGTGTTTTTAGAGAGATAAAAGTTAGTAGGAAAATATTGAGAGAAACAAAATTTGAATTAGTAAAAAGGTGGTTAAAAAAATGAGTAAAAGCATCTCTTTTAAAGAGTGAATGATGACTATTAATGTGACTGTTCACAAGACAAGTGACTGTTAGGTTTCCAACAGTCACCATCCAACGGTTATCAACCGTTGGATCTTTGAACATGCATGAGCACGTCCCTCAAGCCCGACCTGCACATGTGCTTGGGCGAAGGGCGCCTCATGTGTCAATATGCAGCGTAAATTGCAAAGTGCGCCATCAAGCGCCCTCGCCCTCGCATGTATGCGCACGAGTACATGTCACACGCTTCGCGTGCTCTGCACAAGTGCCCACACTCTCTCATTTGTTCCATGAATATAAGGCACGAAAGTATTCTTATATCTATACTCCTTTGTCCACACTTCACTCTTCAATGTGAGACTAAAACCTATTACTTTTTCTCTTTATTTATTTAAAACTTAGAAAAACAATACAAGTAGGTAGAAATATAGTATATTATTTTATCAAAATACTTATATTGAACCCATAGAAAATAATGAAGACAATAGAACCTAGAAGGAGTAAAAGAGCAAGATGAGATCCAAAACATAATTTTGGTCCATATTTTTATATTCATCTAGTTGAGACTATATCAAATTAAGATATTAAACGTAGTACCTATTGCTTTAAATGTGGAGGAAGATCCTTCCTTAATGAGTGAAGCTTAGGCATCTCATGATGCAACATTTTGGAGAGAGTCTATTAACAATGAAATGGATTCCATATTTGCTAATAAAACTTGGAAATTGGTGGACCTACCACTTTGTTCGAAACCTCTAGGATGTAAATGGATCTTTAAACAAAAACTTAATGAAAATGGGTCAATTAATAAGTATAAGGCTAGATAGGTAGGCAAAGGCTTTAAATAAAAAGAGGGCATATACCATTTTGACACATGCCCCAGTGGTAAGGATATGAACAATAGAAATACTTTTAGCAATAGCCTCAATTAACCATGTAGTAATTCATCAAATGGATGTAAAAACTGTATTCCTAAATGCTGATCTAGATGAAGAAATTTACATGGATCAACCCGAAGGGTTTTTCATACTTGGTCATGAAAATAAAGTCTATAAATTGACAAAATCTCTTTATGGATTAAAGTAGGCACCAAAGCAATAGCATAAGATGTTTGATACTGCATTGATAATAAATGGTTTTAAATGGAATGATGCCAATAAATGTGTGTATAGTAAAGTAATTAATTCTATGTGTGTCATCATATGTCTATATGTATATAATATGTTGATTTTCGACCCTAATTTGAAAATAGTGGAGGAAATTAAAGGTTTCCTTACATTTAACTTTGATATGTAGGACTTGAGAGAGGTTGACGTGATACTAGGTATCAAAATAGTGAGAAATGAAAAGGAGCTAATATTAACGCAATCTCACTACATTGAGAAAATGCCCTATTAGTGTGAGCATACTGATAGTAATCCAGTCTTTACATCAATAGATCCTCATATAAAAAGAGAAATGAAGAGAGATGTATATCTCTTAAAAAGTATGCTAGAGTGATTGATAGTTTGATGTATGCAATGAGCAGTACGAGGAAAGATATTGCATATGCAGTGGGTAAACTTAGTAGATATACAAGTTACCGTGGTAGAGAGCATTGGGATGCAATCTCTCTAATATTAAGATATTTAAAAGGAACTATCAATTATAGCATACATTATGTGGGTTATCCCGAGGTGTTGGAAGGATATGGTGATGCGAATTGGAATATAGAAGTCCAAGATTCACTATCAGCATCCAAATGGATTTTTACTTTAGCTGGGTCAGCGATATCATGGGGATCAACTAAGCAAACTTGTATTTCGCGCTCTACAACAGAGTCGAAATTTTTTGCTTTAGATTTGACTTTTGAAGAAGCGGAATGGCTTAAGAATGTTTTATATGATCTAGCAATATGGTCAAAACTGATACCGACAATCACAATATATTGTGACAATCATGCTACTATTGCAAGAGAATGTTATACACTGGTAAGTCTAGACGCATTGCGCGTCCATACAAAATTGATAAGAGACGGGGTGATAAGTCTAGAATTTGTGAAGTCAAATAAAAATGTGGCCGATCCTTTGATAAAAGCCCTTGCGAGGGATGACATTGGTTAAATGTCAAGGAGAATGGAGCTAGAGTCCGTAAATTAATCATCTACAATGGGAACCCAACCTAGTCTCTTGCATCCTCAAGATTCTAGGTTCAATGTGGTAATAACAAATTGTAAGTATGATTAGTTTGATTACTAGATCAATAATTATTTAAGCATCCATTTTAATGAAATCCATACGATGGATAAGTCTACTAATGACCTATATGTTGGTAGGTTGAATCATAGTTGTTGGAAACGCCTGGGAACCCAAATCGTTTCAGGAACCGGAATCGTGGAGTCGCGCTTGGCCAGAAGTTTCACATTGTAGGAATCGTTGTCCGTACAATAGGAATCGCTGGGAACGAGATTCTTAATTTTTAGGAATTGAGTATCGATCGAAATAGGTCCAAGTTTCATCCACATATGGAATCGAGATTTCAGCCTCCTTGGAATCAAGATTCCCATCCCCCTGGGTTCGACACTCCAAATGTCAAGTTTCATGAATATGCGGAATTGAGTTTCCGTCATCTATGGAATCGAGTGTCTGACAGATACGGAATCGAGTTTCCATCATTTATGGAATCGTGATTCTAACGTATTTGGAATCGAGTTTCCATCATCTATGGAATCGTGTTTCTCACATATTTGGAATCAAGTTTCTGAAGTATATGGATCAGAGATCGATGCTGGTTTGAGATCGAGAATTACAATAGCAGAATCGAGTTTCTGACATCACTTCATTCGAGTTTCTGACATATGTGGTACATAGATATGTTGTTGTGTAGAATCGCCAATCCATGTGTGTTGCTTTATATGTTATTACATGATTTCAATATTTTATAAGCATTTAAATTAGAGGCGAATAAATAAAATTAGCATTATTAATAACCACTTTACATTCAATATTTCAATACTAAGCAATGTTGTGAGGCTACACATGGTGTAAGATCACTTAGCAATCTTTTCAAATATAACATATGAGCAAGATTAAGAAACAAAGGCAGTTTACATCACCGCAAATATATGAAACGTTATTCTATGGGCATTTAAATAATTTCACATACCATATGAGCAAGATTAAAAAACCAAGGCAGTTTACATCACCGCAAATATAAGGAACATCATTATATAGGCATTTAAATCAGGAAAAAAAGAAGTAAAAATAACATTACTAAGCAATTCAAATAACTATGAGCAAGGTAAAGAAACTATAGCAGTTTACATTGACGCAAATATAAGAAACATAATAAATATAACTAAAAAAGCAACACGATCTCATTAAATTGCTTCTAAAATACATGGCTTATAAATAATAATACCCCTTTCAAGTACACATGCCGCCTAATGCTATCGTTTGGGACTTTAAAGCATGATATCCACCAGAAAATAAAACATTACTTTTGTGGTTATTATTTACAAGAAACTAATGTTTTATACGGTGTAGATGATTCAAAACCTTGATGAAATGAGTTCCATTACTTGTAGAATCGTGTATCATTTAATATGGAATCAAGATTTAAATCTCGCTAGAAGCCAGATTCAATCTATTTGGGAGCGTCTACCCACAATTAGGGGGGTTCAAGTTTCTCTAGATTTGTTGGATCGAGATTCTGAAATTAAGGAATCGAGATTCCAAAACTAAGGAAACGAGATTCCAACACTAAGGAATCGAGTTTCTTTGGTTCCGAAAAATATTTTTAAAAGAAGTGTTGAATCGAGATTCTGAAATTAAGGAATCGAGTTTCCTTGGTTCCAAAACTAGGTTTCCACATATGTGAGGAATCGAGATTCTGAAATTAAGGAATCGAGTTTCCTATGTTGCAAAAAAAAGGTTTCCACCTAGGTATGGAATCAAGATTCCGAAATAAAGGAATCGAGTTTCGTTGGTTAAAAAAAACGGTTTCCATGGAGTTTCCTTAACGGAAACGCGGAAACGGGTTTCGGAGCGAGACTCGCGGGGTTCGAGGAGAAATTCCGGTAACTATGGGTTGAATTAAGCTCTTAATGATGTCTATGGACTATTTATAAGTCAGAGTGTTTTAAATACAGGGGCACTCTTGATAGGCACACCAATATAACTGTGGAAGTGGGGCGCTTCCTATGAGATGAGACTCGCCTCTAGAGCACTTATGACATCAGGATATAAGCACAAGGCCCAAAATGTTTTGGCAATTAAAGGCTCCAGAGATGTATAATATTTGTGAGTTATACTATCCGTCTGTTGGATTAGTTACATGGTTCATTGCTATAAGCTACCATGGAATTTGATGGACTTTATAGTGTAAACTCTAAGTGAAAGTTCAAATCGAAAGATACCTTCATGGTATGCAAATATTTTATACGGTTGCCTATTATTTTTCATATTATTTTGAAATAGTGAAGGAAATATTGGTATTTTCGTGTAGTAAAATACTTTAGTATATTTGAAAATAATATACCCACTCGTGTTGTTTTCTTAAGTTTTAAATAAATAGAGAGAGAAAGTAGTGTGTTTAAGTTCCACATCGAAGAGCGGACTATGAAAAGAGTGGTATAAATATGCTTTATGTTCATGGAACAAAGGAGATAGTGTGGGCACTTGTGCAAAGCAAACGAAGAGTGCGATGCTCGTACACGCATGTGCGTGTGTGAGGGTGAAAGCGAGGGCAATGGCAAGGCTGTAAGGGTGCTTGATGCGCACTTTAAGGTTCAAACGTCACACATGTGAGACACTAGCCGTAGATACAGAGGGGTGTGATGATCCATGTTCACAGATCCAACGGTTGGTAATCATTGGATGGTGATTGTTGGTTCTTGGAAACCCATTAGTCACATGTCAAGTGAAAAGTAGTGGTTCATATGAACAACCACCTCTTAGAGCCACTATATTCACTCTTTAAAAAGGGCATTTTTACTACCAAATTGCTACCTTTTTACTAACTTGATTTTTTCTCTCTCTCAACAATTACTTACTTTTTTTCTCTCAACAATCAAAGTCGTGCCCACTTTTCTCTCTTTAGAATTCTGGCAACTCGGGTGCATAGTATACTTGTTTATATTGTGCAAAAATGGACAAGTATTTTGAGTGACTTTCTGTCTCTAGATATCCGAAGAATTGATTTGCGTGAGTTATCGTTTACACACCGTTATACTACATTAAGGGGGCAAATTACAGTCTTGAGAATGTGCATCTAGTGTGGTTGTAAACAAGAAGTCCACATTCTTTTAATTTGTTTCTTTATTATATATTACACCATTTCCAACAAATCCTACTCTTTTCCTCTATGCGAAGAAATCGTTGTAGTTGAACTAAGTCAACATCAACTTTTTTGTGCTTTTATCTTCTTTTGATATTCTTTCCAAAGAGGGGGGTAACTTATTTATAATAGTCCCTGCTTGAATTCTTCATGAAGTTCAATTCCACAAGCTTTGAGTTCACTTGCAACAAGTTGCAACTCATACACTTAGTTGAGTATTGGCATGTTGTCGGTGAACTTAAGCTCAATATAATTAGAAATTAAGAAACGTTGGTTACCCGATTCTTCTATTAAATACTTGATCTCCAACAAATGTCAAAATTCTCTCTTTGATGCCACCGAACAATACATGTCATAGATCGCATTGGTAAGTTCTTTGAGAATATGACCATTGTATATGTAATCGTCTTCCATCCATTTCTGCCGATATTTGGATGATTCGGGATCCTCCCATTCATGTGGTAATGGCAACTCCGGCGTATTTTTGGTAATCACATATGCCACCTTAAGTATGCTCAACAAAAATATAAGCTTTTGTTGCCACCTTTTGAAATTTGTCCCATCAAACTGATCGAGCTTTGCAAAATCTTTATTCATAACTTTATTGGACTTCACACTTGCTTCCATTTTTCTCACCCAAAATTATAATATTGAATTGTTGAAATTTTGGTGTTGGGTGGAACGGAGGCTGGAATGTGTAATAATAAAAGAATGAAAGAAACAATTTAGAAGAAAGAGTTTCCTGTTTACAGCCATGTGGTGTACTCTCTCAAAACTTGTAATTTTCCCCCTTACTGTAGAATAACAATGTGCAAAAGGTGACCTGGGCAAATTAGTCATCGAGATATTTGTAATTAGAAAATAACTAATGATACTCGACTAATTTTGCACAGTATAGACAAGTCTACTTAGCACCAGAGTTACCTGAATATAGAGAGAGAAAGTGGCTCGTTTTGTATTTTTAGAGAGATAAAAGTCAGTAGGAAAATATTGCGAGAGAAAGAGAATTCGAATTAGTAAAAAGGTGGTTCAAAAAAAGGGTAAAAAGTCCCTTTTAACGAGTGAATGTGACTGTTCACTAGACAAGTGACTAACTGTTAGGTTTCCAACAGTCACCATCCAACAGTTATTAACCGTTAGATCTCTGAACAGACATGAGCACACCCCTCTGTATCAATGGTTCGTGTCCTAGCCTTTGGATCTCACACGCACCACGTTGGCACCCCTTTGTGCACATGTGTGGGCATGAGTCGCATCACATTAAAATTGACCGAGCCTTGAGCTCGACCCGCCCATGAGGCGAGGGGTGCCTCATGCGCCAATGAGAAGTGCAAAGTGCGTCACTCTTCAATATGGGACTAAATCCGCTACTTTCTCTCTCTATTTATTTAAAACTTAGGAAAACACTAGGTATACTATTTTGAAATATAGTATTTTACTATACTAAAATGCTAACATGTGCATCAAATTTCATGTGAGAGCAGTAAGAAGATTTTCTGTCTTATCCCTCTTCATGATAGCTTCATTTCTTTGCACAAGACAGGTTGATTATAATTGTATCCATCATCTGCAGCAGCATGCTTGTGAAATTTAAGCGCAGTGCTGTCCACCTGGGGCTTTCTATGGTTATTCTTGCTCAAGCACAATGAAAACAATTCTCAATTTCTTATGGCATTTGGTTCAATAATATTTTCACTTCACCTGTTAAAATCTTCACTAATCGAATTATTTTTACTGTTGCTTCTAGGAAAGACCACTATTCTGAAGATATTGGGTGGGAAACATATGGTGGAGCCTGACATGGTCCGTGTGCTTGGGAGATCTGCTTTCCATGACACTAGTCTCACGTCCTCTGGGGACCTGTGTTACTTGGGTGGAGAGGTAACATCTTTCTCTATTATTGAATACGCTTTTCTACCTGTGAAATATATAATACTTATGATTATGGGATATCAAATGATATTCACTTGGTTATATCTTCTGTGGTTCCTTTTTTTCCTGTTGGGGGGTGGTTATATCTTCTGTGATTCTTTTTTTCCTGTTGTGGGGTGGTATGTGTAGAAATTGGGTTTCTATTTTATAAATTTATTTATTAATTTATTTATTATTTGTTTGTTTGTTACTATTTTTGTTATATATAGAAACCATAGGTTTGAAAGCCATGAGTTTCTGGATCAATTGTTTTCTCCACTTCATCCAAGGTTGCCATTTATAACAGCTGGCTGACCTCCTGAGTAAAATTTGGCAAACTTATTTTCTACTGAATTCGTGAATAAGTGTAACTCTTCATGTACTGTTTGAATAAAAGGTAAACCCTTTGTTCTTCCTATGCGAGGTTCAACACAGAATCCTCTTATCCCATTTGTACTGTCATTTCGTTTGTCTGGTGGATGAAAAGTTAGAGCAAATATTAAATGACTAGGCAGTCCCCAAAATTAAGGCGCCGCAGTGGTATTTTCTGCCAAGGTTTTTCCATCAAATGACCATCTGGGTTATGGCTAAGTTACTTATGTCAATGGCCAGGCTGGCTCACTGAAGATATCCATACGTTCTGGCCCAAATGTCTGGAAAGTGGGATAGGAGAATACTGTGTTATCCTCCAACAGGAAGACCACGAGTCTCCAAAAAACTTTTGATCGTTCACTGTAATGTTAAAGTACAAATACAAATGTAGAGCTAACTTCTTTCTTTTGTATGGTATTCTAATGAATGGTGTGCTTGCAGTGGAGAAGAGATGTTGCTTTTGCTGGTTTTGAGGTACCAATACAAATGGATGTCTCTGCAGAGAAAATGATATATGGTATGCAGGGGATCGATCCTCAAAGAAGAGAGACATTGTTGAAGGTATTGTTGAAGTGTTCTTACATAGCAAACAAGTACGTTTGGACTCCATGTCTATAGTTAGCTCATAAATTATCATGCTTGTGATTATGGACTGCAACTGTGCATGCATTCACGCACGTTGAATATATACAAATGCATGAAAAGTTATGTAAAGTTAAGCATTGGTACTATGTGAATTTGGGTGAGCATGCATTCATATAAACATGTTTGATTAAATGTACCATCTAAGAGTACATGCGTTCAAGCGCGCATACATGCTTACATGCATGAGGCCTGTGAGACTGGCTTTCATAGCCCTGAAGGCACTGAAAGTGAAGTCTGTTACGTTCAGCCATGATGCAGAAATGGAATATTAGAAACCTCTCTGGGCCATCAATGTGTTGGAAGCTATTGTCAAGGAACCTGCTCATATGGCAACTCTGTGTTTCAATATTCTTGATTGGTGACTTTGATTAGGCTGAGAACTATGTGTTTCAATCCCCTTACCTCTTAATATTATTAAAAGAGGTTTTTTACATCCACCATCCTTGGCTGGTTTTATCACTTCATGCTTTTAAACCTGGAAATGTAACTCCTTAATAAATCATTTTCCTTCAAACATGATCTACTGGTGATTTAGGTCAGGACCATCAAAATGACCTTGTTGCTCAAAGAAATCAGAAGACTTAAAAGTATAAATGTATTAAGATTGAATAGTAATACTATGCCAACTTTAAAGAGTATGATAATCCTCCTCCTAAACATAGGCTGGTTAATGAAGGAAATTATACTCTCTATGGTTAATCATTAGTGAATAGCAAGAACTCACACTATTTCTGTTTATCCTGCCTTGTTAATTGATTGATGATTTTTTGTTTTGACGAAAACAGGGTGGTTGATTTTTATTTTTATTTTTTTGAGGAAAGTTTACTATAATTGCTGCAATATTTAATAAAATATACAAACGAATGGGGCCCTCTGAAAGAGCACCCTTTACAGGCCCGAAGGGTTCAAAAAACTTCCACCATGGCAATCCATGAACATTTGTAGTGAGGTGTATCTCCAAGCACCAAGGAAAAGCTTTAGTGTTAGTTTTATTTATCTACGCTGGTTAAGAACATGTTCTTTTCAATTGAACAAAGGACATGGGACCTCTGACAGCATATATTCACTAAATTGTCATAGATTGACCTCTACTTGAATTTGATTGACCTCTACTTGAATTTGATTGAGAGAGAGAGAGAGAGAGATGTGTTTTGTGTATGTCTGTGTCTGTGCTTGTTGCTGGCTCCTTTGTTGTATGAGACTTTGATTAGTTAACCGGTCCTGTTTTTTATCTATTGGTTATGGATGACTGCAGGTTAGCTGGAAAATCAAAACCCGATTTTTACCTCGACAAGGATGACAATTTTTCCCTACAATGCTGGCCTGGCCCTGACAGGGCCGAAGAAGCCGTGGCCAAGGCCCATCCCTGGATGAATAAAATAAAAGTTAACCAACGGTAAACAATAAGAAAAAAAGGGCTAGGCAAGGCTGAACTTGGCCAGCGCTATTTCAGCCATGGCCCTGGTCCTGATCTCGGGCCGTGGTGGCCTGGCCCTCGGGCCACATTTTGTGGGCCAGGCCCTTCTTTTTAGGACCGAGCCGGATTCACCAGCCCATTTCTAGTCCTAATTCAGATTGCTACTACTGAGACAGAGAACCTCGAATCAGTTTAAACTTTCTTTTGCTATATTAACCACAATTATCTCTGACGAAATATTAAAATAATGAAAGTATGGTGTTGAGCATGATGAATACACTTCAATTCAAATCTAGTATTGCATTCAAACAGCCATTTCTGTGATCAATATAACGATCACACATATTTTCATTCCAATCCTTTTATTGGGTCTTGTGAATAAATTTTTGGCAATTGATCAAGGTCTTGGATATTGATCTAAACTGGCGTATGCACAAGGCATCTGATGGTCAGAGGCGACGAGTGCAAATCTGCATGGGTCTCCTCAAGCCATTTAAGGTTTTTTTATCTCTCCTCTCATCTATGCTAGATGAACTTTGACCACTTTTTCTTCTCCAACTTTTTGTAAATAAAATATTTTGTTCTTCTCTAGGAGTATGCATACCATGTTTACATATTTATAGAACACTGAGCGTAATGTTTTTGTAGGTACTTCTTCTTGATGAGATCACCGTAGATCTAGACGTGCTTGCAAGGGCCGACCTGCTGAAGTTCCTCAAGAGGGAGTGTGAAGAGAGAGGCGCTACCATTATATATGCAACACATATATTTGATGGCCTTGAAGATTGGCCTTCACATATTGTATGCTTATTATTTATCACATCTTGGTCTGCAAGTTTTGTGTGTGTGTATGTGTTTTGTGTACTTCGTGTATACTCCAGAATTCCTACTTCCGCTGATACCGATCAGTGAACTTCCAGTTATATGTTGCCCAAGGAGAACTGCAGTTAGCATCACCCATGGAGAAAGTTAAGGAAATGAGCAATCTTTCATTGATGGTTTGTGCTTTTCTAATTACCATTATTGACATTCTTGCCGTTGTTCCATAGATTTTTTTTTACAAATTCACTTATATGGGTCATGGTTTTCTTTGTGACAGAGAACAGTTGAGTGTTGGCTGAGGAGAGAGAGGGATGAAGAGAGAGAAAGAAGGAAGGGCAGGAAAGCAAAAGGCCTTCCTGAGTTTGAGAGGAGAATCGAGGGTACTCGAGTGACAGGAGACCCTGCAAGAAGTGCAGTTAGGGTTTTGAACAATGGATGGGCAGCAGGAAGATTGCACTCAACTGTGGCAGGTGAAGAGAATTTTGTTTTCAGTTCAAACAGTGTTCTGAGATAGTGATGCAATACGTGAAAGAAACTATTATGCACTAGGATCGATAATGGTTAGTATTAGAGTCATAGAGAACCAGTTGTTTGAATGGATTGAGATTACATATTGTAATCATTCTTGTAATGTACATGGAAATATAATATTAATGGGAGGCATCCATTCTTTCCTAATGCTCTTAGGCTTACTTTGGACATACCATTTATGAATGAATAACCATTTCTCTCCTCTGCCCATTCATGAATAGACTCTTTGGTCTGCTCCAGCTATTTATAAATGATACCCCATTCATCAGTATGTTTGTGGAACCTTCCAAACAGGACCTAGGAAGAGGCATTCAAAAGCTATTCGGTGAAGTATTACTGATGGAGAGGGATTGTTTCCAGTTGGGATGTTAAATTTCACAAACCTTGCAAGTTTAGCAAAAAGAATTGTTTAGCTTTGGCTGTTATTGGGACTGACTTAAAGGGTTCAGTCCCTTGACATCTTAGTTTAGCCTGATATCCTTCCATTACAACAAAAGTCCAAGGGAATGTTTCATGTTCATTAAAAACCCTAATTGAAATCGAAATTACATTAACAAAATTATGATCATTTTACTTCATAGGAAAAAAAAAAAAACCAAAGTGAATTCATATAGCAGTCAAAAAGAAGAAAATCATATTTGCCTTTGATTGTCACAGCAAAATCTAATATCAGGCATGGAGATTGGAAGCCATGAAATTCAGTGGATTTTTCTGTTTTCGTTTTTTTTCGGTGCAGTTGGCATACGGACACCT
>NW_006498057.1:4018088-4052998 GCF_000471905.2 Amborella trichopoda | reverse complement strand
TTTTAAAATTTTAAAAATGAATTAAAATACAAATAGATCTATAAACATATGAAAATCTTGAAAATGGACGGTGTAGATCATATATTGTAAAATGCACTATTTCTGAGTCTTAAAATCTTTTTATTTAACATTAAAAGGACATTTTTCCGATGGATTTTTGAGGGACATCTGTAGTTCTACATTATAAGGTAGCATCCTTATATAAGCTTTTTCCTTTATTTTTTTGGCTTCCAAATAATACTTCTCACCTCCTTCCATGAACTCTAAGAAACAATAAACTAGCTGTAGTTACGTACCATGATATAGTTTATGTTGTGCTTTTCTCACAAATTTGGGCGACGTTTGCAATATTTGGAGCTACCAATTTTTGGCAAATGATTTTCTATGAAAAATTTGAAACTGCTAGGGCTGTTTTTCACTCCTTATGATTTTGCTTCTCTTTCCAGAAAATGTGATATATTAGTGCATTAATTCAAGAAAGAAAATCCTCGTGTATTTCTCTCTTCCCATCTCTACATCTATTTAGAATTTAATACTACTCACTTCTAGGAATAAATTATCAACAGATCACTTATTCTCTACGCCTAAAAACTAAAAACCAAAAGGGAATTTATTCTTTACGCCTAAAAACTAAAAACCAAAAGGGAATTTATTCTTTTCGCCTAAAAACTAAAAACCAAAAGGAAATATGACTGGTATATGCTTCCCCCCCCCAAAAAAAAAAAAAGGGCTTCACAATTGTGAGAGATTGCCTTCCAACAGATCAAAAGTCCACAAACATTTGACTGAAATTCTGGTGGTTATCTCGAGCCAGGAAACTGATAATTCTAGGGGTGGCAACATGTTGGGTCTAGCTGGACCTAGACCCGACCTCTCGGGTCTAAAATTTGGACCCATAACTAGACCCAAGGTAGGGTCTATCTGTTTGGTCTGGTTAGGTCCATTGCCACCCTAATGGTTTTGTGAGACACGTGGGTTATAACTATGAGCTTCTGTTTTCTTTTTCTTTGCTTTTTTTTGCCATATTTTTTACTTATATATTGACAACATTTACATTATTGTACAACATTATTTCCTTACTATTGTATGTAAGAACTGGAAATTCCTAAAAAACAAATGTAATGGAAACATTTATAAATACCCAAATATAACCATATTATTTGGGTCAGGTCCTGGTGGACCCAAACCCAGACCCAAACAGTATTCGGGTCTAGGTTTTGAACCTGGAAAAGCATATTTGTGCAGATCCTTTTAAATTCGTTCGATTGCAAAGAAAAACATATTTGTGCGCATCCCTTAAAATTTTATAATGAATGCAGTTTATACAAGGCCATGAAAACAAAACAAAGCCTCACTTCGAATTCTTAGTTGGAAAAGAAAAGCATATTTGTTCGCATCCCTTTAAATTTTACAATAAATGCAGTTTCTACAAGGCCCGAGTTTTATGAAAAGCAAAGCCTCACCTCGAATCTTCATCTGAAAAACATTTTGAGCATCAAAAATCTCCATGTTGGCTTTAAAAACATTTCTAACACAGACAATGAAATATGAAGAAAAAAAATGGTATATATCTCATGAATCCATGTACATTTATTTTAGGGTAGAATAGATAGTCTAGGTAAGTATTACAGTATTCACTATTTTTAGGGCTTCAAATCTTTTTTTTCTTTTTTACAACTATAATAGTCAAGGCAAAGATGATCCATTTGAAGGTTCTTTAACATAAAAACTACACCCCTTGCTTAAATAGTCCCAATATAAATTGCATTACCACCCAAATGCAACTGTAATCCATGGATTTCATTTCAAGAAGTAATTGTGACTCCTACATTCTTAACTATACAACAATTTAGGCTCAATGAAATTTAAGGCCGCAACAAAGCAAACACACAAACAGAGAGAGAGACCCATGTAACGGATCAACCAACCCATGAGCAATGAATTTCAAGCCATAATATGGAAAGTAACAAAGAAAAGAGAGCAAAGCTATAAGAAAGATGAAAAAACAGACTGAGTTATTCTCGGGAGGTACAAGAACTGCAAGGGTCTAAGAAAAAAATCCGTCGACTATGGAGAGAATCCTCAAAATGCCCACTCTTGAGACCCCCGTGCACCAAGACAGGGCGACAGGATGGTTGGTGCCCATCCGCCCAACTATGTGTATCATCTCAAAACACCTGAAATTTCTGAGTGACACATACTGTGGATGAAACTAATATAACATAGCCTTGCGCACAACCCATACCACCTCAATGCACGACGTTGCGGGCATGGGTGCATCACCACCTACCATTCAAAGCATGGCGCCACGAGGGATGGTGGGAGTTCAAAGCTTGAAATTGATAGATCTCAAAGCTTGAAATCGATTATGTGTACAAAGTTCCTTGCGTTAAAGTTCTTGTGTACATGCGCACTGCCCCACCCCTTGTCCCATCATTGGTGCATTCGTCTGCCTGTCATGACCGCTCTCCGTGCCTTGTGGCTGGCTCGAGAGCCACAAAATTGGCTCAAAAAAACTGCGCACGCGCACACGGCACTAATGCACTTTGGCACGATGCACGCGTGTACCGCGGTGGGTTTGCCAAGCTCGAGCTTGCCCACCACCCATACCACGTGGGTGTGCCTAGCTCGGGCTACTATAGGCCCTTGCGTCGCCGTGCCTAGGCGCACACCTCGGTGTCCACCACTTGTACTGCGTTGGTGTGCCCAGCTCAGCTACCCGTAGGTCCTCACGACACCTTGCCTAGCTAAGTTGCATGGTGCCACAAGGGATGGTGGGAACTCAAAGATTTTAACTTCTAGAAGTTTGAAATTGTTTAAGTTTTCATAGATCTCTCGTTCTACACTCTAGATCAGAATAGTGAGGCGGCGATCCAACAAAGTTTTCTCAAATGGCCCAGTATCCAAGAAAGTGCATATACCATGCTCTTATGAGACTAAAACTTATATTTACTCCCATGGGTAAGTAACTGGTTTGAGGGATTTGAAATTTTGGTATCCTCTTATAACCACTAGATGAGCATTTAAGAAAAAAGAATATTGTTTATAGTACAAAATCAGAGAGATTTTTAGAGGAAGATCCCTCAGATATGAACACTACAAACTGATTTTAAAAGAAGATGATAGAGAATGTGGGGAAAATTGAATTCTGATCTGAGGCCAGATCCGTCGATAAACGAGCGGATCTGTTCTCAGATCAGTGGCAGCGCCAACATTGATATGAATATGAAACAAGAAATAAAAAGCAATAGAAACGAATCTAATCTAATTAAAATGAAATAAAAGCAGAAAATAAATAACATAATAGTAAGAAACGATACTAAATCGGACCAGATGGCCCGGGCCTCTCGAGCCTTCTGGGGCTCGCCCGTCTTAGAACCGGTCTACCTTTATCTCTCTGAGTCGGATGTCCACCAGAAAGTCTCTGATTGAAGAAGGGTGTTTGTGCCCTAAGGGTAGATCTAGGGTAGTTGTGCCCTACGTCTAGGTTGCTCAGACTTAGGTTTTCTCTCATGAGGCTCGGGTTCTTGAATCAGTTTCTAAGGTTTTCTCTTCTCTCATGTAACTCTCTCTGGTTTTTTCTCTTTGATCTCTATCTGTTCTCTTCCCTAGGGTTCTGGTCTCTCAGATTTTTTATCTCTATCTGCTCTCTCTTAGGGTTTGGTCTCTCTCTTTTTTTTTTCCAAATGACCACAAAAAGAGGGTTTATAAGGGTCAAAATCCGTTGGGGAGGATATACTCACATAACCTACACGTACTTATCCAAAAAAATGGGTTTACTAGGCTAAGTGTGATCTTAAGGGTTTAAAAAACCATAGAATTTACTAGATTTAAAATAAGGTGTCTACAGTTGCCCCTCTTTGGCACTCCTTGTCCTTCTAGGGATAGGTGAGTGGTAAAGAAGTAGACACTCTGGCATTCCCTTTCCTTCGAGGGGCAAGTGAACGTTAAAGATTTCTTCCTGAGGTCAGGTGGTCAGAGGGCACACCAACTATCCCTCCAAGTCATTACGCTCATCGTGCTTACCCACCTAGGGCATTTTTCCTCCCAAGGCGGCATGAGATGTCGATGAGTTACACAAACTTGAAACTCGAGTTGGATTTTCTGGCCATGACACTTAACTTCAGGGGTTTTACAGTTCGAAAATTTTTAACTCTGACATCTTCTTTGATCTCTTTAGGGTTTCCTAAGGTTGTCTATAGGAAAGGCTTTTTATAGGATGAGACTTGTCTAGCCAAATCCGAAGTGAGAGACGAGACAGCAACGCTGCAATCGCGTCAAATACGGTACTCATCATGTATGGGTGTCCAAGCTCCTTCGTTTTAAAATATGTTTTAGAAATTTTGAAGATAGGTAAAATAGAACTCGGAGCAAGGACATGTTACGATTTTAACAAAGAAATTAAAGTTTTTAAAAAGCACAAGACATATAGTGAAAATTTTGAAAAGGGGAAGATATTTCAAAAAACTAAGGTTGGTTAGCAGTTTAAACTCTTGCAACTATAAGCCCCACTAAGCAATTTAACGTCAAGCAGTGATGGATGGTATAGTCGGCAGTTATACTCATACGACCGTGGAGTTTTTATTATTATTATATTTTTTGCTGCCCCTGTTGTGGGGTGGTTTTCTTTTAGTATAGGTCTTACATTTTAAACACTTGTGACCCCTTTAGTGGACCTATGTGAGTTTATGGGGTCTTTGCTTGAATCTTCGTGACGAGGAATCATCAAGTACTTCTTTATCTTCCAATCTAGCTCTTGCATTTCAATACAAAAGAGAGTTCTTTGGAGCTTTCAAGCAAAATATAGTTTTGAAAATATAGGATACCGTCCCTAGATGTCCAGAATCTTTTTGGATTCCTGATTTCGTTCCTCCACCACTCACCTTTCGAAGTTTCAGACGATCTAGGTCCTTAACAATGTTCTGTTAGGCTAGAGCTTATTGATTTTTCTTTCAACACCACTTTGACTCAGGGGAGGAAAAGAAGATGTTTAGAGAGAAAAACTTTAGAGATTAGAAAGAATGAGAGAACTTCTTTTTTTGTCCCCCCGAGGTACCTTTCGGATATTCAGCCCAATAACTTTTTTTCTGATGCTTGGGGTTCCTTTCGGATTTTCAGCCCAACGGATTTTTTTAATTTTTTATTTTTTTCATTGCTTCGAGGTCCCTTTCGGGTTTTCAGCCTGGTAGCATTTTTTCCAATGCTTGGGGTTCCTTTCTGATTTTCAGCCCAGCGGATTTTTTTTTTTTTTTGAAGAAGAAGAGAACAATGACGAAGGAAGAGGAGGAGGAGGAGGAAGAGGAGTCAAAGGTGCCCCATTTTTTTTAACAATTCGCCTTAAGATCATGTAAGAATTCGATCATCTTTCCCTCCTCCAAGTGACAGAGAGGTTCTAATATCGGTTTTCCTCTGATTTCCCTTGACCCAGGTTGGCATTCAAAATCTCTTTGACAATGGTTGTTCAATTTTTGTTGAACTTTTCCTTTAAACTGCTCCACTTAAACCTTTGATTTTGGGACTAGAAATTACTCTCAGTTTCCAAATCCCTTAGCCTTCTGTGAAGAGCTTCTTTTTTAGCACTTGCTCATTTGCCCCCTCACGAGTTGTTGTCCAAGAATTAAGGTTTTTCTTGTCGTCCTGAGCTTGGGAATCCATAGCTTCAAAACCTTGTTTGAGCTTATGCTCGAGTTCATATTGCTCTTGTGAGTTTGATTTGTTGCCACACACGTATGAACCATTTCTTATGTTAACTTGGAAGTACGAGATGAAGGGTTCATATGACTTGTGTGACTCTTGATGATAGGGATTTCTTGTGCCACTTTTGAGGGTGTATCTTAGAGTGGAATTCCATATGTGATACCCCTTTTTTTTCCCCTTTCTTTGGTTATGGGCTTGGAGCTAAGATCATCCTCACTGCTTTGATCTTGAGTATCCTTAATCATTAACTCCTGGGTGAGGTTATGCTCGCTTTGTTCTTCATCTACTGGACTTCCCAGTTGATTTCTTCTTGTGCTCCAAGGCCTTTGTAGATGTTCTTCAGGTATGGGCACAACTTGTGATTCTCCTGAGTTAATCAGGTTGATAACAGTATTCTTTGTCGAGACATCTAGAGTTTCTGATTCTTTTTTGCCGTCAACATTTTTTGAAACTTATCATGCCGTTATCGATGAAATCTTGAACTCTATGTCTGAAAGCTCGACATTCCTCAGTGCTATGGGCATAGTTTTGATGCCAATCGCACCATCGAGAAGTATCACCTCCATGGAAAGAGGAATCTTGGCTTCTGTCAGTAATTCTATTAGCCTTGCCTTAAGCAACTTCTTCATGACATCGGTTATAGGCTCATTAATGGGAGTGAATTCCCTTGGTGTGGAAGTCTGCATTCTCCATGTGATAGAATAAATTTTAGTATTGTCTTGTGAATAATTTGCAGAAGGGTTTCTTTTCTTGATCATGTTCACCTCTCCTTCTTGAAAGGGTTTTATGACTAGGGCTTTATCTTCCTTGGCTCGTTAGTATCGTGATATTCTTTTAAGCATAACATCAAACGAGTAAGAGACTGCTCCCATACTGAAGAACGTGACATATTCTGAAGTTATGTTCTCTAATGCCAAGCTTACCCTTACAGCTTCAGGGAGTGGAGTTTCAGTAACTCATATAGCAGCCTCTCTGAATCTGGTTATAAACAGGGAAGGAGATTCACCCGATTTATGTTTGATGGAAGTTAACTCACCAATGGTGATGGGTCTTAGCCTTCCTCCACTATAACAAGAGGAAAATTACCCAGGAGTTACTTGAGGGTTATTTTTCATGAATCTTCGATGCCACATCAAGGGTTCTTCTAATAAGCTATGCGAGAACATGACCTTAAGTTGGTTGGGTCGGTCTCGCAGTGTGTGGACCATCAATAAATAGGAGTTGATGTGTGCCTCGGGATCTCCTTTCCTTGAAAATCTATTTCTGAACTGTGGCATCACAAACCTCACTGGTAGATCTTCTAGGTGTCTTAGAACTTCTTGTACATAAGCTTTAGGAGTTGAGAAATCCTATATTCTTATTTTCTCTAAAGAGTCTTGAAGGTATTTTATATGAGCGAATTAAGTCGTCGTTGTAGCTGCGAGCTGGCTCGGTTGTATGGCTTGTTGAACCTGATTTTGTGGTATGTGACTCGTATGAACTAGCTATTGGGCCCATGTAGCGAGTTGCCCCAATGACTGAGCCTGATGAATATGTTGAACTTGATGTGCAGTTGTCGGCTTGTTGACTCACCCGAGTTAAATTGGGTCAAAGTATACCAATTATTCGGAGGTTGCACAGCTTGGCCATGCAAGGAGACATACAGGATAGAATCACCACTTAACTGGGATGGACGCTTCAAGTTGCTATGATGACTAGACCTTTGACCTTGGGTGGCTAGGTTTACTGACCTTGATTGGACGATATATCCTTATGGTTAGGGTACTCTCTTGCCCTAGCACTGGACTGAAAGAGTGAAGGAATGTCATAACTACTGCCAGAGGGAATCTGCCCTCTAAGTAGTCTTGGGCTTGAGTGATGATTAGATCTAGACTCCTAGCCCGTAGTTGGTGTTGGGTTGATAGGCTAACAACCCTAGGATTGTCTTTGTTTGAGCCAAAATGTTGGGCTTGACCTATGGCTTGAGCTTCTGACCTGACGTTCCTAAATTGAGTGCGCTGGATGGTGTATCCTCTATTGAGCAAGTCTTGAAAGTAAGCATACACTTTAGGATTGTCTTTATATCGAGTTAGGTCAAAACCCTGATCTTTACTTGTGATAGGTTGCTTGGGTAGACTTTCCCTAATTGTATGTGAACTCCACTAACTGGTTGGTTGCCAAGACTGGAATGTTGGGCTGTTGATTGACCATCGAGGTTCACACGGCTAAGATCAGCTGACTCAGAGATTTGGGCCGGGGCCTTATTCTTGTTGTGCCGAGTGGATTTGAGGTTAACCCCTATGTCTTGGAGGATTGCCCCCGGCCGGACCCCTTGATTGTTCAAGGTGATACGAACCTTATCAACCTGTTGGCTCATGACTTCTAAATGGTAGCCTTGAAGAACGGCTAGGTTTGGTTCCATGTGGGTCGAGAGTCGGCTCATTGACATAAGTGCTATGAATGATTTGTGAGGGAGCATTGTGACGGTGCCTCTCGGACTGACTAGGTTATCTAGATCTAGACTAAGCTGAGGCCATGGGTTTGGACCTTGCTCTACTATGATCCTGGGTCATGATTCCTAGACTCGGTGAGATCTAGACTCGACACCTCAGAGTTGATCTAGTCTGACTCTAGGGGCAAAACCCTAACTAAGATCTAAGCTAGGACTAGACTGGATGAAACCTGCTAAACTTGATGGGTTTTTGTTTGAACCCTGAACAAGGGTAAGCCTAGTCTAGCTCGAGAGACACCTCTAGGCTTACACCTATGCTAGAACCTAGACTAAGACCTAGACTAGATGGGTACGAGTCTCGGCTCGGACCAAGAGTGAGTCTGGGTTCGGACTTGGGTGTGAGCCTGGTTCGGACCTAGACTGAGTTGGGTGAAAGCCAAGGCTTGGACCAAGAGGGTTTTCAAGATCAAACCGGGTGTGGACCCGGACTGGATCAAGGTTAGTTTAGGCATGAGCCCTTGGCTCGGACTAAAAAGGGGGGCCTAGGTTCGAACTTGGGTGTGAACCTGGTTCGGACTTGAGCTAGGTTGGATATAAGCCTGAAGTTGGACCCATAGAGTTTTGATGATCAGACCAGGTATGGACCTGGACTGGATCAAAGATGAACTAGGAACGTGCCCTTGGCTCGGACCGAGAGGGGAGCTAAGTTCGGACCTAGGCGAAACCTGGCTCGAACTTGGGCTAAGTTGGTACAAGCCTGGACTTGGACCCATAGGTTCAGCTCGGATTAAAAGTGGGCCCAGTCTGAGATCTAAGATTAACCAACAAAAATAAGCAAGCACAGCACACGAAAACTTTTGACCTAAATTATAGGTAGGCTTGGCTTGGGAGTGGGTTCCTAACTATTGAAATGTGGCTAGGCTGATATAGGTACCCACATAGGTCTTGGCCTCCGGTTATAGGATGTTCACCAGGTCCGACTATACGCAGAGTTGCTTTGAGGTAAAGGATTATGGGGGAGCGCTCACAATTAAAGTTACGCGAATCCCAACCGCCTCGACACTCAAAGCTAGGATCCCCTCAAGCCGTTAATGCGGATTTTGGGGGTTTTCAAAAATATTTGTTGGTTTCCCGGGCATTCCCGGTCGTGCGTGTGCAAGAGTGTGTAAAGAAGCATGCAAGTGAAAAGAAAAAATAGCAGACAGGCAAACACACAATGCAAGAAAAATGTGAGCACTTGGCACAAATCGTGCCGAGTGAGGTGTGCTTCGGGTCGGGTGTTTTTACCGACCAAAAGCACAATTCAGATGTAGGGGTAAGCAACCCCTAAGAAGGTATTCAGTCAAAACAGTGAAATCAGGCAAAGTCTGTGCCTAGTCGAATACGCCCCAAGTCGAGGGTGACTCAATCAGGATACAATTAGAGAGAGAGTGCAGCTAACCTTGGACTTTTTTTTTTTTTTTTGATGAATAGAGAGAAGCGGCAAATGTTGAATCACAAGCAAAGATTATATTATTTTTTTTGGAAAGAGGGAGATGCCTAAAGTTGCTTTTGTTTTTTTAGTGAAGATTCTTTTTGTTTTTAGAAACTGAAGTGGCTTTAAAAAAAAGCAACTTTAGTAACAAAACTGACTTCTTTTCTTCTTCTTCTTTTTTTTTTTTTTTTTTTTTTAAAAAAAAACAAAAGTAGGCCTTCAAAATTTCTTTTGGAAATGCAAATAAATTTTTTTTTTTTAAATTTTTTTTTTGGAAACAGGGAGATGCCTAAAGTTGTTTTTGGTTATTTAGAGAAGATTAATTTTTTTTAGAAACTGAAGGGGCTTTAAAAAAAAAGCAACTTTAGTAGCAAAACTGACTTTTTTTTTAAAAAAAAAAAAAAAACAAAATAGGCCTTCAAAATTTATTTTTTTTGACAAAGATTTTTTTGTTTGCTAAGATGAAAGGTCTTGAAAGTTCTTTTTCTTTTTTTTTGTTGAGATTTCTTTTTTTTTTTTTTTGAAACAAAGAGACTACCAAAAAACAGCTTCTTTTTAATAAAAATTTCTTTTTGAAAATGAAAAAGGTCTTTAAATTATTATTTTTTAGCAAGATGCCTTTCAAAGGCTTTTTTTGTTTTTTTGTTTTTTTTAAAAGAAGTGGCTTGAAAAAAGTAACTTTTAGCAAAAAGTTTTTTTAAAAAAAAACCAAATAAGCTTTAAGATTTTTTTTTTTTTCTTGTAATGAAAATTTTCTTTTTTTAGTAATGAGAAAGGCCTTAAAAGTTTTAAGTTTTTTTTTTTTTAAAGTAAGATGGCCTTAAAAGATTTTTTTTGTTTTTAGAAAAATGATTTTTAGGATTTTTATTTTATTTTATTTTAGAAAAATATGGACTGTGAAACTTTTTTTTTTTTCTTTGCAAAAGAAAAAAACAAAGAGGGCTTAAAAAAAGGTACTGTAATTTTTTTTTTTTTTTTTTTTTTCGGAGGAGAAGAAAGTGATTACTTTTTTTTTCTTTCAAGATCTACTTCTGAACAAATAATGCAGAAAGCATATGAAAGATAGAAACAAAAGCAAAAAGTAAGGAATTTAAAATCTAATCTAACTATAAAAATAAGAGATAAAGAATTTCACAACTAATCTATTCACAGATAAGGATAAAGCAACAGATGAGGAATTTGACAACTTAATCTACTAATTTTTATTTTATTTTTTTGAAAAACAAAGTGGCTTAAAAAGGAAGAAGCAATTTTTAACAAAAGAGATTTTTTTTTTTTACAAAGTTTTTTTTTTTTTTGAAAAGATGGAAGACTTGAAAATGAACAAGAGATGGTGCAAGTCTTTTTCTTTTTCTTTTTTTATTTTTTCACACAAAGATGCCAAAAAAATGCTGATTTTTTTTTAAAAAAAAATGGCTAAATGTGCAAAAAAACATTTCTTTTTTTTTTTGGAGAAGTAAATTTTTTTTTTGGAAACAAAGTGGTTAAAGAAAACAATTTTTAGGAAAATCAATTTTTTAAAAATAAAAAAAATAAAAATATTAAGGAATTGGTAAATTACAAAAAAACGAAATTAGAAAAAATTGCGAAAATGGCTTAGAATGAAAATTTTATTTTGCAGGAAAATAGATTTTTTTTTTTTGTTTTTTTTTTTTTAGAAGAGGGAACAAATGGACCAAAAAATTCTCTCTCTAAAAACAAAGTACTTTTTTTTTTTTAAAAGGAAGAAAGGTAAATCCAGATTGCCCAAACAAAATGTTACAAGAACAAGGATCTATATTAGACGGTCGACCAAACCATCAGGTTTTGAGCTCCCACAAAAGCGTCCTTAAGAGAACCTTTCTGAATAACTATGCGATACTTCAATCACCTCAGGACCAATTGAATAAATAAATAAAAATGCCAAAAATATGTTCCATAATCAGCCCCTCTAAGAAAAACAACTCGAAATCCACCATTAGAGGACGGAATCGATATCATTTAAGCATCAATATCACATGCTAACAATATGGGGAAATATCACATGCTAATAATATGGAGGTCCATCAAGGTAGGGCGTTGGGACCAAAATGTCCTTTCTAATACAGGTTTCCAAAGCCGTGGGTTTGGAAACACGTCTACACCTTGACAGGAACAAACGTTCACATGAAGAAAAGCAAAGGTTGCAGAGAAAATGAAAGAAGCTAGATCAAAGAGAGAACAAACAAAAGTTTTTCCCAGGAAAAAGCTACCTTTTTTTTTTTTTTCAAAACATGGCCTTCAGATGGAGATCTCAGACTCTTCTTTTTTTTTCGCTCGAAATGCCCTACGATCGGCGCCAAACTATTTATAGTACAAGATCTAAGGGATCTTCCTCTGAAGATCTCTCTGATTTTGCACTATAAACAAGTACACATAAACTTTGGCACGACCATTTGAAAATTGGAGTCTATCGACACTCTTTTTTTTTCTTGATAGAAATTCCATAAATTTTATTCAACTAGAACGAAATTACAGAATTAAAAATAATAATTTCAGAAAGGGAAGAACCTCCTTTAGTAAGAAAGTCAGTCAACACATTGGCCTACCTATAAACATGAACAAAGGACAAGGAAAAGGAAGAGAAGAGGTCCAAAATCTGAAGCAGCAGCGATTTGAACTCCCAAGGCAGCTTATGTTTCCCTTTATACCACTTAATGGCATTGAAGGAATTCCCTTCAAAGATGCAAGAACACCCCAAATTCCTTTCCACGAGGACGCGCAAGCCGTAGAAAAGAGCAAACAGTTCTGCAAAATTAGTTGTACATACCCCAAGTGCACCTGCATACGTAAATACAATATTCCCCATCCAATCCCTAAGCATACCTCCAAAACCAGCTGGACCCGGGTTCCCTATTGAACTGTCGTCAAAATTAAGCTTATCACTAAGGGGTGGAGCCACCCATCTTCCTTTAGGTTTGCATTTTAGGAAACCCCTATGGAACAGATTATTTAAATTTCTTTTAACATCCACTTCCGAAATGTCCTGACCAACTTTGGTAACTGAAAGATATAGCCAGATTGAATGCAATACCTTCTCCAAGATTTTCTCAAAAGGCATACATTGTCCATCAAAAAACTCTCATCTTTTTCTCTTTCCAGATTTCCCATAGAATGACATCTCTAGTAATTTGCCAAATAACAAACTTAGTCCATAATAAATCAATCGTCAAATTTTGTAAAATCCCAACAATTGAAGATGGCATTACAAATACAATCCCAAACTGGACAAAGAACCAACTCCAAATGCGAAAAGCGAAAGGACAATGAAGAAAGAGATGGTCACCAGATTCTCCATCCTCCTTACACATGAGACAAATATTAGTCAAAATTTTCCCTCTCTGGATAAAATTATCTATCGTTAGCACCTTGTTTTGAATAGCCAACCATAAGAAGCCTTGCACTTTTAGAGGTAGAGGTCATTTCCAGATAATGGCTATTTCAGGCATAGACCATCTCCATCTACCATGGAAAAGCAGAATATACATTGTCTTCACCGAGTAAACTCCATTTTTATCAATCTCCCATACCACCTCATCATCAGCATTAATAGGGATGTAGACCTCCTTCAATAACCTTAGTAGACCAGAGAGTTTAGAGAAAAGAGAGTCAGGGATTCGGTTATAAGGAAGATTGATATATCACACAATTTGGCCACCCCTTCGAACATAACATTATGAGACAGTAGCATTGGGGCTGGCCATCCTCTGGAAGACCATAGGAAAGAGTAGTTTCAGTGGAAACTCTCCCACCCAGTTGTGGTGCCAAAATGAAATATTATTGCCATTGCCTAACGACCAGCAAATATCTATATGAATAAAACTTTTGCAAGAATGAATTGACCTCCAACATACGAACATACCCCTAACTCCACTTCTGGCCCCCACCCACATACCAAAACTATCCGACCCATACTTCGAGGCAATGACTCTATGCCAAAGATGGTCTTTAAGATTTAGACTCCTCCACCACCACTTACAGAGCAAGGCTTGGTTAACAGTTTTGAATTTCTTAATATTGAGCCCCCCTTTCTTTTTGGGCGTGCACACTCTATCCCATCTAAGAAGATGAAATTTTCTTCTCTCCTCCGAAGACCCCCAAAGAAAGTTCCTCATCATCATTTCAATTTTTCTGGCCAGCGAGGAAGAGATCTGTAAGATTGACATTTGATAAACAGGTAAGTTTGACAGGCAAGCCTTAATTAACGTAATCCTACCCTCAAATGATAGATATTTAAACTTCCATAGATCAAGTTTAACTTGGATACGCGGAAGAATTTTATCCCAAACCGCAACTGGTAGTCGGCCATTTGATAATGGCATCTCCAAATAGGTGATTGGGAATTTTTCTACCTTACACCCCAGTAGTTGTGATATTGACCACCCCTCCTCACCACTGCAATTTAAGCCAACAACACCTGTTTTCCTGAAATATACCTTTAAGCCTAAGGCAACTTCACAACATTTCAGCAACATAGTAATATTGGTAACCTGAGAAATCTGAGCTTCACAAAACAGCAAAGTATCATCAGCATATTGTAAATGGGAAATACAAGGTCACCCATTAGGCATTTGAAAACTCGAGAAGTGCCCATTTCTCACCACATTTGACAACATCAAGCTAAAGCACTTTGCATAAATAGTGAAAAGGAAAAGAGAAAGGGAGTCCCCTTGACGAAGACCCTGTGTAGCCTTAAAAAACTCAATCGAACTTCCTTTGTACAAAATGGAAAAGTGGGTTGAAGATAAGCAATTAAAGATCTAACATCTCCATTCACTTAAACCCATATTTTTCATAATTTTTAACAAAATTTTTCGCTCCACTCTATCATAAGCCTTTTCCATATCAAATTTAATAACCACTCCAAAACTCCCATCAAGGATCTGAGAGTGGATACACTCTTGTGCAATCATAACACTATAAAAAATCAGCCTATCCTTAATGAAAGCATATTGAGGACCAGAAATAATAAAAGGTAATACCTCCTTTAGTCGCTCAGCCAGAACCTTAGCAACAATTTTGTAGAGACTCATAAGCAAACTAATTGGTCTTAATATCCCCCAAGGTAGCTATCACGGATTTTTTAAGAATAAGGGCAATGAGTGTAGAGTTTACTCCTCTTAAAAGATGTCCTCTCCTTAAGAAGCCCTTGGTCATCTCCAATAGCTCACAACTAATCAAGTTCCAGAACTTATGAAAAAAGATTAATGAGAAGTCATCTGAACCAGGTGCCTTATCACCTGGGAAAGCAAAGACAACCTCTTTCAATTCATCCATAGAGACATCCCTATCTAAGATAGAAATGAGAATAGTCGGAAGAACTTGAAAACGCACTCGACTGAGTCTTGGAGTGAATTTAACTTCAAAAGTAAAGGCACATTGGAAGTGATTGATAATAGCTTGGGCTATACCATCACTATCATTAGCATCAATTCTCTAGATAACAAGACTAGAAACATCATTTTGGTGTCTCCTCGCTTTAGCAATTGCATGGAAAAATTTTGTATTCAAATCTTCCTCCTTCAGCCACTTCACCCTCGACCTTTGTTTCCAGTAGTCCTCTTCCACTCGTCTTAGCTCCTATAACTCATTCAATTTGGCACTTCTCACTCTAGCCACCTCTTTAGACCATGCCCCAGACTGCTGCATAACTTTGTTTGACTCCTCAATAGTTTGCAACCCTTCTTCAACTTTCTTTTAATATAATAGCACTTTTCTCTTTTCCAATCCATAAGTTTATATTTAATATTTAAAAGCTTCTTATGGATTTGGAAGTCAAGAGTCCCACCGAAAATAGAATTCCCCCAGGTACTTTTGATAAAGTCAAGAACTTCCTTATCCTGTAACCACCCAATTTCGAATTTGAAAGGTTTTGGGCTTCCCGACCAAATCCTAGAGATTAACAGAATATGAGTATGATCAGATGAAAGTCTAGAGAGGGCTTCAACAAAAGCTAAAAGAAAAGCTTTAGACCACTCAGCAGACACCAGAAACCTATCAATCTTAGACATTGAGAGATTAGAAGTACTCCCATTAGTCCAACAAAATTCGCATCTGCAATGGGTAAATCTATGAGAGCATGGATTTTATGAATCTATTAAAGTGACGAATGGCCGATGTAATCACCCCCCCCCCCCCCCAGAAGAACACTCTTCCAGCCATCTAATGAAATTAAAATCCCCCCCCTCAATACAGATGAGAAAATCAAACTGAGAAATAACTTCAGTCATATCTAAGATAAAACTTTCTTTCTGGGCAGCAGTATGGGGACCATACACATTCATAAGACCCCATCGAAAATCAGCTTCAAGACCCACAAAAGCCACAAGTATAAAATAGTCTTTTTTAACAACACAAAAAGAAAGCAGTATAGAAGGGTCCCACAAAATCCAAATACCACCAGACTGACCCACTGAATCAATACCCATAAAACCTATTGCTCCAGGGCCCCAGACTTCCCTCACCCCAAAAAGACAGGGGCTAGGGAGTTTGGTTTCTTACAAAATAAGAACAGTAGGTTTGTACTTATTAACCAAAAAATGAACGCATTTTCTCCGTCTGAGGTCACCTGGACCTCTCACATTCCAAGAAAGCAAAAACATTAAGGAAACTTAGGAAGGGAAGAACCTGAACCATCCTCACAAAATAAACATCTTCCATTATTCAAGCGTCCTCCATAGTCTCATCAAAAGCAGTCTCCATAGAAGACGATGAAGATGGGGCTTCAATTACCTGTTCGTCTCGAATAACAATACCAGCAGCAGCACCAGGTCGCTGCCCACGAGCCATCAGTCGAGCAAACGATCTAGTGCCCTTCATTGGGCTCTTGCCTTTCTTTTTCTTATTTGCAACATCCTTAGCGGGGGTCCTCTCCCTATCGTCTCCACCACTCGATCAAAATCCATCCCACTGTCGAACACTATCGAGCCCACATTGGCCTCCACCTTATTGCTCTGAGAATGATTATCGCAAGCCCCATTTGTAGCCACACAGTGATCAATCTGAGTCAACAATTTAGAAGAGACCTAAGTTGTTTCCCCAAACTGCACCTTTGTCAGGTGAAGGAGCAACGGCCGGTCCTCACGAACCACAGATAAGGGGGGCAGCCACTTCATCTTCCATCATGGCCACCATCGCTTGCTTCTCCTCCTGATAATCCTTCCTCTAATAAAGTAATCGAAGAGTTTCCCAACACCTCCTCTTCCACCATTGCAATGGGCTCAACATCCTCATCTACCACCACCAATGCCATCGAGTTCATAGTCAGCGGATCAAAAGTTGGCCTTTGGGGCACACGGTTCTTCCTAGTTGCTTGACGGTGCCATTGAGGATACATGACAACAAGAATAGCGAGCACCACTTGAAGCACAGCCGTCGACCGAAAACGATGACCTGCGAACAGAATGGCAAGGGCCTTAACAGAGGTTCTATCCACGTCCTTCAACCCTGTGAGCAAAGAGGCAAGGGCCTTTCTTTCCACCGCCTTCAGCTCAAGCAAAAGGAAGACGGCACCGCCCTTTGTACATGCCTGCGAATAACACGAGGCCACCATCCGCCGTCAACACGATTCCCGCAATCTGCGCCTCAACTCCCTGGCACAGAGGAAATCCTTCCATTTTATTGCTATTACAATGTTTTACCTCTGATGGTCCTGCACTGACCTTGTGTGGTCCATTGGCGCGATCAGTAACGCTCGACGAAGAAACAGCCAGGCAATTGGCGAAACGGCCAACTGGAATCCAACGCTTGTGGATTTTTCAAATTTTGTAACTCTCTCTTCCCTGTCTTGAAAATCTGGGAACCATCCCTCTGCAAGTGGCTGGAATTCACCCTAATCGGCAGAGGTCTACGTCGTCGAACCACCTCCTGCCATCCATTTTTTTCCACTACATCATTAGTAACCTTGTGTAAACCAAGAAGGTTACTGTTTCTGCCCTTTGTTTCTTGGACTACTGCTATGGAAAAAAATTCTTGACCCACCTGTAGAGTTAGATTCTTTGGAGCGAGGGCCCCACCCAGTTTCCAGATACGGATCCTAACATATCACAAATCAACCCATCAAAAGCCATCCTATCAACATCATAGAACTGCCCACACTTGTTGGCCAGTTTATGAAAAGTAGACAACGACCAAGCATGAAAGGGAATGCCTGATAACTTAATCCAAATACTTTCTTTCTGCAAATTAAAGAGATGAGAATCTGGTTTCCAAAGATCAAGGGACAATAACTTGCCCCTAATACGAACAAAACGATTCTTCAAAGCCATCAAAGAATCTTCCTTCGAGCGAAGAAAGAAGATGATCTTATTCTCCCCCATAATTTTAACCTTCGAAGCATGAGACACGCTCCAACTCCTTCTAGCCCAATCAAAAAGGCCAAAAATATCAGTTGACGGGGGAGAGAAGGAACCCACCACTGAGAACGTCGCACCTTATAGAAGTCCTTCTGACAGATCATATCTGATAGTCTATCGACACTCTTGCGTGTTATTTCTTCATACAATTAAATGGCATTTATTGAACTTATTTTTTAGTTTGATAATGTGACAACGAAATATGGGGGTCTTAAAAATACTCCTAACTAGGGCTTTGCCTCAGGGAGATGCAAGTAAATTTTTTCAAGCCAAAAGATATTCTACTCTTGGGGGAGTAAAATGCTCATTTACTCCCTCGAATAAGATCCCATCAAGAGTTAACACTAGGACTTCAAATTTTGGGGATATAACCTCTACAACCTATAGATTAACCTCAATAAAAAAGAATAATCCTAATTATATCTTTTATGCAGTTGTAAAATATAATGTCTCGAGAATGAATGAGACCATCCAATTTTATGTCGATGAAATCTAAGTGTTAGAAAGCTCAAATTTTAATTATTATTTTTAGAATAATCATCTAAGTGGCTGTGAAAATGTCATATTGAAAAGATCCCTCCAAGTAGGTCTTTTAACTGAGGGAGTAGAAGCAAACTACACTCCTAAAGGAGCATAGTATACAAAAAGCACTTCTATGTAATCCGTAAACAAAAAGGGCCCTTTACCAGATTAAATTTTACACATACTTCACCAATTGGGAGCACTATCGGCTTAGATTTGTTTGCTTTGAAGTTAAATGAGATTTGTTTTTTTTTTTTTTTTTTTTTTTTTTTTTTTTTTTTTTTTTGAGAAATTCATCAAATCCCACTCAAGATTTGTTGGATTTGAAATTATGGAAGATGAATATTTCTTTTTTTTAGAGAAAATTATCAAATTGCATTTAAGATTTGAACTGCATGTAACATTTCACCCATTCAGGAATTTCCAACAATTTCTTTTAATTACTAACCTATGATGATGTGTATTTTGATAAACTATTTAAAATTTGATAAAAATATGACGAGCTATTTGAAATTTGAACAACTCTTAAATGTGATTTCATAAAGGAAAAAGTTTAGAGAAAATTACATAAAAATCTGTTATACTTTACGTTATTATTGATATACCAAATAGTTTCCGTTATAACATGTATGTCTGTTTTTTGCCTTTTATAACATAATTTTTTAAAAAAGACCACTTTACCCTTTTTCGGATTTTGAACATCCGAATTATTGGGATTTTCGGATGTTCATCATCCAAAAATGGGCTAAAGTTAAACCTTAAATTTCAGATGTTGAACATCCGAAATTAAGTAGTTTTCGAATGTTTAACATCTGAAAATATCCCAATAGTTTAACATTAAGTAAAACATTTTCGGATGTTGAACATCTGAATTTAAGAGATTTTCGGATGTTCAACATCGAAAAACAGAGAAGACGAAGGTTTATTTAACTATCAGGGTATTTTCATATGTTGAACATCCAAAAATCTCTTAAATTCAGATGTTCAACATCCGAAAATGTTGTACTTAACGTTAAACTATCAGGGTATTTTCGGATGTTGAACATCCGAAAATCCCTTAATTTTAGATGTTCAACATCCAAAAATAGGAAATTTAACGTTTAACTTTCGGCCTATTTTCGGATGTTGAACATCCAAAAAAAGGTAAAGCGGTCTTTTTAAAAACTTACATTATAAAAAGAAAAAAACATACATACATGTAATAACGGAAACTATTTGATATATCCATAATAACGTAAAGTATAACGGATTTTTATCTAAATTAGAGCCTACCTCAAAAATTTTACTAGAAGATGTTGTTGATGTCCAAATATCCTCAAATTGATCATCTTGACATCAAGATGCATGGATATAAGAAAATAATCAATTCAAGTTTTGGAAATAGGGTATTTTGTAATGCATTTTTGGACCGTCAATTTTCAAGATTTTCAATATTTTCAAGTTTTCATAGATCTGTCGATCTACACTATTTATGAAGCTTTATACTTTATAAATAAAGATGAAAATATATTTTAAGGCTATCACAAAGATTTCTCGTATTGAAACCACATTTCTCGACACTATTTGAAGGTGGGCTCTAATTTGATTGTTTAGACTTTAGAGCATACGCTCCATACAAACCACACCCTTTGATAAAATCTTCCTTTCTAAAAAAAGCCAAGTTCCTCAGCACCTGAGTGCGCAATCTGTGTTTACTATTGAGCCTGGAATCTTAATAACACCCCTCAAAAGTTGGGGCCACATTTTCTTGTTAGTTTCTACCCGAAGGAGTAAGGATACATTATGCTCCCGCTGGAGCATAAATCGTATTCCCCTATTAGTTTCTGCCCGAGGGAGTAAGGATACATTAAGCTCCTGCTGGAGCGCCAACCGTTCCTTTTATGAATGAGCACACTCCGTCCTAGCCCCCCTCACAACAAAATTGCAAATACCCCCGAAGGTGGGCTTCACAGACGACCCCAACCAAACTATATTTCGCAAGCCCCACGGTAAAAGTCAATTTTTTAGACAAAAAGTGTGAGACCGAAGGAACCTTTTGCCATACTGCTCTTCACCTGCTGGAGCCCATCACGAGATTGCCAGACCTCAAAAGAAATAGAAGCCAAAGTGCCAGATTGAGTACTGAAAGTGCCGAACAGTGTGAAGATAGATCATGTCACAACTATCGGATTGAGACATGGATGTGCCGGATCGTGTGAACAAGTTGCCGGACCCTTTGATTAGAGGACCGGCCGTAGGCAAATCATGTTGAGAAATATGATTTTTTGATTAAAAAGTACTTTTATTCAAAAAAAAATTTATGACTTTTTTTACTTCAAGGGTATTTGCTATAAAGATGTTTTGGGATAAAAGCTGCTAAATAAAAGTTTGGTTATAAAGATGTTTTGAGATAAAAGTTGCTAAATAAAAGTTCGGTTACAAGAGTTCGTCTAGAAAATCAGCTTTTGAGGACAATATGGAAAGAGTAATAATCTTACGAGACTCTCCTACATCCATATGTATAGGATCTCAAATAATTATCATTAAATTTAGCATAAATCTTTAAAAAAATTAAATTTCACGTCCATAATAACTTTTCTAGAGATATATGTCAAATTTAATGGTGATATTTTAAAATGTTTTTAAAGATATGTCTCAAATTTAATAGTAATTGTTTATTGTCCTATACACATAGGTATGGAAAGTCTCTTAGGATCATTACCCATATGGAAAGAAACTACCCTCAAAAGATCTTTAACCCTTTTTTTTTTTTTCTCTCCGTTTGATGATCCTGACATTTCGACCGTCTGATTCGTACAAGGAACGGCTGATAATTCATTCATCATACAAACAGTAATGTAGACGCTGGGTCGTGCTTTCAGGGTTTTAACATGTCAAACCTAGATAGAATTCCGACTTTTGAACAGGAGCAGCAAGAAGTAGATTTTCTGGTTCCTCAAAGTTCCAATCTTTAGAAAGAGAGGGAGAGATCACAGGCCCTCAAAAGTAAAATGTTACAGAAGGGTGAGGAATTTTTTAACTGGGAAATGGTATGCTTCCTGATTCCTCTGTGCTTTTAGAGAGAGGCAGGGTGAGAAATAACAATAAAAAGAAGTATGCCTACTTCTTCAAAATTTGGGCTTTTATCATCTTCTTATCAGCAGAGGTGCGTTCTTGACCTTCTCAGTTCATGGACACATTCTCTAGAGCTTCTTAATGTCTGTAATTCCAATTTCAACGCCCTAATTTTATTTAGAAGCAGGCGTTTTTCTTCCACTTTTTCACCACAAAATGAGGTTGAAATCTCAGAAGAACCCTTTAACCATTCGGGTTCTTCTTCAGTTATCAAAGACAATCAAATAGAAACAGTTTACAAGATTATAAACACCCAAGCTCGAGATGGATATGAAATGGCTGAGCTATTAGAGAAAGCTGGTGTTTCTCTGTCTACTGAATTGATTGATGGAGTTTTAAAGAGGGTGAGGTTTAGCCATGGAAGTGGGTCTCAGGCCTTCGAGTTCTTTTGCCTTATGGCTCGACAACGCGGCTTTTTTCACAGTTCGTATTCATATGACACAATGCTTTACATACTGGGAAGAGAGCGCAAGTTTGAGAAAGTTTGGGGTTTACTGAGAGAAATGCGCATAAAAGACCAATCTTTGATCACCCCAAGAACCCTCCAAATTGTTTTAGCTAGAATTGCTAAGGCTTGCTCAGTTAGACAAACAGTAGAGAGCTTTACAAGGATTCTAAGGTACTCTAAGCACCTCGACTCTACTGATAGTTTCAATGCTTTGCTTAGAACTTTGTGTCAAGAAAAGAGCATGGGCGATGCTCGAAATGTATATCATAGCTTGAAGCGCTCATTCAGGCCTAATATTCTGACTTTTAACATCCTTTTATCGGGTTGGAAAACACCCCAAGAAGCCGAAAGCTTCTTTGGAGAGATGATAGAATTGGGTTGTAAACCCGATTTGGTTTCTTATAATTGCTTGGTTGATGCACTATGTAAGGGTCGAGAATTAGATAAGGCCCTTAAGATTGTTCAGATGATGAGAGAGAAAGAGATTTACCCTGATGTAATGACTTATACTAGTATAATTGGGGGTTTAGGCTTGATGGGTCAGCCTGATAAAGCTTGTGAAGTCCTTAAGGAGATGAGGGAACATGGTTGTTACCCTGATACCCCTGCTTATAATGCAGCTATAAGAAACTTTTGCATAGCTCGAAGATTAGGCGATGCTTATAGGTCAATGGATGAGATGGTGATGAAAGGTCTAAGTCCGAACCCCACAACTTATAACTTATTTTTTCGGTGTTTTTATCAGTCTAATGATCTCTCTAGTGCATGGAGCATGTATCAGAGGATGATGGAGACTGGTTGCTTGCCAAATACTCAGACGTGTATGTTTCTTATAAAGTTGTTTAAGAGGCAAGAGAAGCTGGAAATGAGTCTTAGACTGTGGAATGACATGGTTGAGAGAGGTTTCGGTTCGTATACTCTTGTTTCTGATATTCTCTTTGATATGTTGTGTGATCTTGGGAAGCTAATTGAAGTGGAGAAATGTTTCTTGCAAATGATTGACAAGGGGCAGAAGCCTAGCAATGCTGCGTTTAAGAGGATTAAGGTTCTAATGGAACTTGCAAACAGGCAAGAGGCTATTACTTATCTCTCGAAGAAAATGGAGGCTTTTGCCTTTTCCCCACAGTTGAAAGAATAGTTTTGTTAAGAACACTGGTGCCAACATAGGGCTGCTTCATCTGTTTTTTGTGATTTTATGTATATTGTCAAGTATTTGAGTTGGATATGGTCCCCAGTTTTTAAATCTTTGTGCTTTTTGGATGGTATTGGTGTTTCTTGAAAATTTGGGGAACATCAATACTCATGCCAAAAGGCTCCATTCAACATCCACGGGGCTTCTCACGAGTTTTTTCTGTAAATTGTTGAGACAATCATTTCTGCGAAAGTGCTCTTTTTAAGGTCAGTTGTGCTCTGAATTGTTTCATCATATTACAAATCCATTTATAGAGAGAATGCAGCTTGAAGCTTCCATGTGAGGGTTCATGGAGGAAATGGCATATCAATTCAATCTAATCACCTCCATGTATATATCTTCTTCAAAATATCTTTATTTACATAGTTTGTGAACTGACATTTTACCATTAATAATTACACTTGGAGAATAACAGAATGCTTGCCTCGATACTTTAATATTTTGTGATTTATGATATCCTTAGCAAACCCTGGATTCATAGAACTAGGAAGTCTCAAAGGGATTAATATCATGGGACATATCAAAGAAAATTTAATATTGTGGTTGATAATCTTGATGAAGTAATGCCTAAGATCCTATGTCTACCTATATGAAGAAGAAATCATGTAAAGAAGGGGATTCTTATTTGTACAAATGGTACTTCGAACTTGGAACGAGCATAAAGAAATTAACGACACTTCTTTATCTTTTGAGTTGTTCTGCCTGATCAGTCGCTCAAGCTACCTTTTTTGTTATATGTAACTAAAATATGATGTTCAATGCTTTCCTTCTTGGGTACTCCATGAAGCTCAAAATTAATATTCATAGATTTCCTCATATCAAGGGTTAAAAAAAGATATAAAAGGTTTCCATTAGTTGAATTGTGAACACTTGGACAAATTACCATGCCTAAGGTTATAGCTCATGTTATTGTGGTGCAAACTCCTTGGCTTGTGAAATCTGGGTTGAAGCAGCATTTAGATGCAATTCTTTCATGCTTTGTTGACTGCGAACAAACTGAAATATTTTTAAGTTATGTTCAAGTGGAAGGCTTTAAAAGAGCAAGGAGAAGACTCCAAAGGACATAGATGGCAGAGTAATGAGAAGAGATAGGGTAACTTATGGTCTGACTTAGGCTATGGCCCATTATAAGCTGTACATATTACCGGTTTATGAAAATAGACGGTCTCAAAGACTCAGTTTTTCCTTGGTTCGTAATTTGACCTAGTCAATAACACAGTTATTCGGTCCAAACTGGGCCTTAGAATATACAAGGGCTGTATTTTGCAGATTGTGCTCTGAATGGTTTCTCCATGTAACTTGTACTTTTAATTTTGTTATACTCATCTTGATACTTTAGTCATACCTTGTAACATAAAAGCTCTGCGATTAATGGAGAGTACATTTTTTTCACAAGATTTCCCATTTCAAATAAAATCATGGGTGCCTATTTTCTTCAGATTGAATTCGAATTTCATCCTTTTATCAGTGTATCACCCAATAGCTGTGTAGTTCTATGCTCATTCATACTATCTTTATGTATGCTTCTAAGCATCTTGCAGAACTTGTAGGACTATTTTGGAGGGTAAAAGGTCTCTTTACGATCTTCGTTTTTCTTTTTATTTGCATTTAGGTAAATTGTCTAGCTTAACTGAAATTCAACATTTTTCTCATCACAATTGACTGCATCTTTGGAAACAACTTAACTTACTTTTTTATTCTGTTTATAACTTTTGAACTTTTATGCTCCCTTCTCCTGAATTGTGATTCTGAATGTTGCTGGTTTTCTTCAGTGACTTGATAGTTGATGCCCCATGAAATTTCGTATCCATTTTCTATTTTGCTTAATAACTCATTGCTTGAAATCCTAGTCAGTTTATAGTTTGGTGTTTAACTTGATATACTAACTCTGCCCTATAAGTGTCAATAGAGTAGGCTTTCCTGGTTTTAGTGTTTTGGTACGAGGTGTGCATCACACTGGCGACCTGCTTACATTAGGGTTATGTTGATCACGTATTTTACAACATGCCTATATGCAAACTCTTTATGTACACCATGCATACATGAATATTTACTCCTTCGAGTCTTAAGGGGTTGTTTGGGTCTCTGGAAATGCATCTCCAAGGGTTGCATTTCCTGGAATTGGTTTGATTTCCCCATTTGGATGTAAAAAATGGCTGGTGGGAGTTTAAAATAATTCTCCCCATAATTGTGCAAATTCGGAAATCAATATTTTGAAAAAAGGCAGAACAAAACAGCAATCCTTCTCATTCTCTCTCTCTATCGACTACTCCTGATTTTTACCTCGACAAGGATGACAACTTTTCCCTACAATGCTGGCCTGGCCCTGACAGGGCCAAAGAAACCGTGGCCCAGGCCCATCCCTGGCTGAATAAAATAAAAGTTAACCAACGGTAAACAATAACGAAAAAAGGGCCAGCCAAGGCTGAACTTGGCCGGCGCTATCACAGCCATGGCCCTGGCCCTCTGCCCACATTTTGTGGGCCAGGCGTTCTTTTTAGGGCCGAGCCGGGTTCACCAGCCCATTGCTAGCCCTAATTCAGATTGCTACTACTGAAACAGAGAACCCCAAATCATTTTAAACTTTCTTTTGCTATATTAACCACAATTATCTCTGATGAATATTAAAATAATGAAAGTATGATGTTGAGCATGATGAATACACTTCAATTCAAAACTAGTATTGCATTCAAACAGCCATTTCTGTGATCAATATAACAATCACACATATTTTCATTCCATTCCTTTTATTGGGTCTTGTGAATAAATTTTTGGCAATTGCTCAAGGTCTTCGATATCGATGTAAACTGGCTTATGCACAAGGCATTTGATGGTCAGAGGCGACGAGTGCAAATCTGCATGGGCATCCTCAAGCCATTTAAGGTTTTTATCTCTCCTCTCATCTATGATCTAGATGAACTTCAACCACTTTTTCTTCTCAAACTTTTTGTAAATAAAATATTGTGTTCATCTCTAGGAGTATGCATACCATGTTTACATATTTATAGAACACTGAGCATAATGTAGTTGTTGTAGGTACTTCTTCTTGAAGAGATCACTGTTGATCTAGACGTGCTTGCAAGGCCCGACCTGCTGAAGTTCCTCAAGAGGGAGTGTGAAGAGAAAGGCACTACCATTATATATGCAATACATATATTTGATGGCCTTGAAGATTGGCCTTCACATATTGTATGCTTATTATTTATCTCATCTTGGTCCGTAAGTTGTGTGCATGTGCTTGTGTATATTTCATAATTCCTACTTCCATGATACCGATCACTGAACTTCCAGGTATATGTTGCCCAAGGAGAACTGCAGTTAGCATCATCACCCATGGAGAAAGTTAAGGAAATGAGCAATCTTTCATTGATGGTTTGTACTTTTCTAATTACCATTATTGACATTCTTGCTGTTGTTCCATAGATTTTCTTTACAAATTCAGTTATATGGGTCATTATTTTCTTTGTGAGAGAGAAAATTTGAGAGTTGGCTGAGGAGAGAGAGGGATGAAGAGAGAGAAAGAAGGAAGGACAGGAAAGCAAATGGCCTTCCTGAGTTTGAGAGGAGAATCAAGGGTACTCGAGTGACAGGAGACCCTGCAAGACGTGCAGTTCGAGTTTTGAACAATGAATGGGCAGCAGGAAGATTGCACTCAACTGTGGCAGGTGAAGAGAATTTTGTTCAGTTCGAACAGTGTTCTAAGATAGTGATGCAGTACGTGAGAGAAACTATTATGCACTAGGATCAATAACGGTTAGAATTTTATTTAGATTGTTGTATTCCTAGCCCGCCACTGGAGAGAATTTAGTATTAGATTCATAGAGAACCAGTTGTTTGAATGGATTGAGATTACATATTGTAATGATTCTTGTAATGTACATGGAAATATAATATTAATGGGAGGCATCCATTCTTCCCTAATGCTCTTAGGCTTACTTTGGACATACCATTTATTAATGAATAATCACTTCTCTCCTCCGCCCATTCATGAATAGACTCTTTGGTCTGCTCCAGCTATTCATAAATGATACCCCATTCATCAGTATGTTATGGAACCTTCCAAACAGGACCTAGGAAGAGGCATTCAAACGCTATTTGGTGAAGTATTACTGATGAAGAGAGGGATTGTTTCCAGTTGGGATTTTAAATTTCACAAACTTTGCAAGTTTAGCAAAAAGAATTGTTTAGCTTTGGCTGTTATTGGGACTGACTTAAAGGGTTCAGTCCCTTGACATCTTAGTTTAGCCTGATATCTTACCACTACAACAAAAGTCCAAGGCGACAAACTAGCGATGATTCATGTTCATTAAAAACCCTAATTGAAATTGAAATTACTTTAACAAAATTATAATCATTTTACTTCATAGGAAAAAAAAAAACCAAAGTGAATTCATAGAGCAATCAAAAAGAAGAAAATCATATTTGCCTTCAATTGTCACAGCAAGATCTAATATCAGGCATGGAGATTGGAAGCCATGAAATTCAGTTGATTTTTCTGTTATCCTTTTTTTTTTTTTTGGCTTCCAAATAATACTTCTCACCTCCGTCCATGAACTCTAAAAAACTATAAACTATAGCTGAAGTTACGTACCATGATATAGCTTATGTTGTGCTTTTCTCACAAATTTGGGCGACGTTTGCAGCATTTGGAGCTACCAAGTTTTGGCAAATGATTTTCTATGCCACTTTGATGTTTTGAGAAGTTCGTAAAACTTTCAAAAATTTGAAACTACCAGGGCTGTTTTTCACCCCTTACGATTTTGCTTCTCTTTCCACAAAATGTGATATATTAGTGCATTAATTGAAGAAAGAAAACCCTTGTCTATTTCTCTCTTCCCATCACTACATCTCTTTAGAATTTAATACCCTCTCACTTCTAGGAATAAATTATCAACAGATCGCTTATTCTTTACACCTGAAAACTTAAAAAAACAAAAGGGAATGGAGCCCTTCACAAATGTGAGAGATTGCCTTCCAACGGATCAAAAGTCGACAAACATTTGACTGAAATTCTGGTGGTTATCTCAAGCCAAGAAACTGATAATCCTAGGGGTGGCAACAGGGGGGTCCAACTGAACCCGGACCAAACCTTTCGAGTCCAAAATTTAGACCCATACCTGGATCCAAGGTAGGGTCCTTCCATCAAGTCCCGGGTCTCGTTAGGTCCATTGCCACCCTAGTGTTTTTGTGAGACACGTGGAATATAACTATGAACTTCGTTTTTTTTTGTTTTTGCCCTTTTATTTACCATTGTATACTTATTGGCAACATATACATTATTGCACAGCATTTTGAATACCCATATTCCTTAGTATTGTATGTAATAACTGAAAATTCCTAAAAAACAAGCGTAATGGCAACATTTATGAATACCCACATATACCCATATTATTCAAGTCAAGTCCGGATGGACCCAAACCCAAACCCAAACAGTATTTAGGTCTAGGTTTTGGACCTGAACGTAGACCCAACCTTTCGATTCCAAAATTTCAACCTGTACCTGAACCCAAAGTCAAATCTACCCATCAGGTCTCAAGTTTGGTTAAATCCATTGCCACCCCTAAACATAGGGTTCTCTTTTTGGAAAGGAAAAGCATATTTGTGCAGATCCCTCGAAAATAAATCGATTGGAAGGGAAAAGCATATTTGTGCAGATCCCTCAAAATACATTCGATTGCAAAGAAAAAGCATATTTGTGCTCATCCCTTAAATTTTTATAATAAATGCAATCTATACAATGCCTAAAAGCAAAGCCTCACTTATTCTTAGTTAAAAAGTAAAAACATATTTGTTCGCATAACTTTAAATTTTATAATGAATGCAGTTTCTACAGGCCCATGTTTTATGAAAGACACCCTCAACTCGAATCCTCAGACAAAGCCTCAACTCGAATCCTCATCTGAAAAGCATTTTGGGTATCAAAAATCTCCATGATGACTTTAAAAACATTTCTAACACAGAATGAAATATGAAAAAAAAAATGGTATATATCTCATGAATCCATATACATTTATTTTAAGGCAGAACAGACAATCTAGGTAAGTATAACAATATTCATTATTTTTAGGACTTGAAATCTTTTTTTTTCTTTTTTACAACTATAATAGTCAACTCAAAAGATGATCGATTTGAAGATTTTTTAACGTCAAAACTACACCCCTTGCTTAAATAGTCCCAATATAAATTGCATTACCACCCAAATGCAACTGTAATCTATGGATTTCATTTCAAGAAATAATTGAATCCTACATTCACTATACAACAATTCAGGCTCAATGAAATTTAAGGCAGCAACAAAGCAAACAAACAGAGAGAGAGAGAGAAAGAGACAGACTCGTGACTTTGTAACCGATCAACCAACCCATGAGCAATGAATTTCAAGCCATAATATGGAAAGTAACAAAGAAAACAGCAAAGCTACGAAAGATGCAACAACAGTCTTGAGTTATTTTCTGGGGGTGCAAGGGTCAAAGAAAAAAAATCCATAGACTATTGAGAGAATCCTCAGAATGCTCAATCGACTGTCATATGCTTAGCAAGACCCACAATTTCTACTCCAACACTCCAGCAAACCCCAAAATCATCATAAGAGATAAACCAATTTTAAGCCTGTGACATTTGGTAAACACAAACAAGTTAGTTGAAAATTTCAAGAGCACGATTTTGTTATCATAAATAAAGTTAAGGCGAGATCAGTTCAGAAAATTGCAACTGATACACAACTCTAAATCATATATACAATGTATCATATATACAATGTATGTGTATGAGAGAGAGAGAGAGAGAGAGAGAGAGAAAGAGAGAGAGACATTACCCTGTTAGCGATGTTGTTTGAGAGCCAGTCTAATCCCTCATAAAGCCCCTCCCCAGAGGTAGCACATGTGCTCTGGATGTACCTGGAGAAAGGACCAACTATATTAATTTCTATTCTTAAGATCAATGGCACAATAAAATGAATGAGAAGAAAATAAAATCAAGAGAAATAAAACAGATAAGAGATTTTGCAAGGGAGGGAGGAGAGAGAAACCAGTGGCGTTGGCGGAGAGAGTGAAGGCCAAGCTTATCGGTGATCTCAGCAGCATTCATTGCGTTTGGGAGATCTTGCTTGTTAGCAAACACCAGCAGCACAGCATCCCTCAATTCATCCTGCAAAATAAAAATAACTAAAAAGTAAGCAAGTGATGAACAAAATCCTTATAGGACATACTTCTGTTAGTTTTAGTAGATCATTGACATAAATATGTAAATCAAGTTCCACAAGACAAGCTCTGCGAGTATGAAAGAAGAACACGCATTCATATTTCTCTAGAATGAAAATTCTAAGTAATTTCTATTTTCACCATATAAATAGTAGCACAAATGATTGGCAATATGATAACTGAGAACGAAGTTGAGAATAGCAAATAAAATTCATTTTTACAAGGTCAACCATGGAAACGAGAAACACACCAGGTCATCAGGTTGGTTCAGGATGCTTTTGATTTTTCCTCGGTAAGGTTTTGGCCGGTAGTTCATCTTCTTGGGGCATTTGCGATGATTTGGCATGGTCATGTATGTACCCTATGGATATGAAGTTCCCAAAAGACTCCATATCGCAAAAATCAATTGTTCTAATTAGAAATTCAAAGTCAATTAATACATATGATTTTGCTGTTGGTGAAATCTGATTACAGAAAAAATTAAGACAAACCTCAAAAAACTAAGATATAAGCAGGCAACATCTAATGAAGCATATAGTCCATCAAAAGGTTCCTAAAAGGACTCATAATGGGATCAGCGATCGATACAACAAAGCTAAAGAAAAATTTACGATAGTGGGTACTACATAACATTGAAGAATACAAACCAGGACGAATGTACGTCACATGAGGAAAATTTGCTTCAAAGAAGACCACCAACTTGATGAGCATAAGAAAGGAAATTATAAATAACAGGTTTATTAACAAATGGAAGCACATAAGGTATATTAGGAAGTTGACCTCATTCAGCATCCGATGCAGCTCATCCCTTGCCTCAACAATACGATCTCTGTCATTGCTATCAACAACAAAGATGAGACCTTGCGTGTTTTGGAAGTAATGTCTCCACAAAGGACGGATCTAGCATTCCATACACAGAAGTATAGTTAGTAAGCGATAAAAATCAGATACAAAACAATAAAGATTCCAACCCCCCCCCCCCCCTTCCCATAATAGCATGTGGAGAGAGAGAGAGAAAGAGGACTGCTAGTAAGTGTATATTGCATGCCTACAAATGGATATGAAACTAAACAAAACTACAATAGCATACCTTGTCCTGACCCCCAACATCCCACACAGTGAAGCTAATGTTCTTGTACTCCACAGTCTCCACATTAAATCCTGAAACAAGAAGAAACATTAAGTCATACTTCGTGACAAATACATAAACAGTAAGAAGCAGTATGACATATTTCTGTAATAGATGCAATTCAGAAAAGCTTCAAAAGCTACCATAAATAAAATCCCATGGAGCTTCGGATCATTTTAAACTCCTAGAATAGATATCAAACAAACCATGCCACATCCACATCCTCAAGGGATAAAGGATATAAGAAGACAGCACCAATTCATGTATTTTGGGGAAACAACCCATAAATTAGATACCAAATTAAAATTCTGATAGCAAGAAGTTGTAAAAAAATGGTTTTGCCTCAACAACTCCATGGATGAAATTTCTCAACAAGTTGTTGAGATAAATGGCATATGGTATACTCATAGATTTCTCTATCCATCAGGCTGAAGTCCAAGATTAAAATACCATGCTCACATGCTTTGATTGCCAAGTGAAAACCAATACAACCACAATAACAAAGATATACCAAAGCAAGAAAGAAATCACTAAAAAAATCTAGTAATTCATGAAATAGGTCCAAAGCATGTTTCCAAGAGATTGGTCCTTAAAAATCTAAATAATCGACATGCATCTTCTCGACCTCATTCACCCATGGAATTAGTTCGATAATAGCTGTTAACCTCAAAATTAATTTGTAGAATACTCTTTTAGTGATAAGAAAAATTGGACAAGATCATACATACCAATAGTGGGAATTGTGGTGACAATCTCTCCCAGCTTGAGCTTGTACAAAATGGTTGTCTTACCAGCGGCATCCAAACCAACCATAAGGATACGCATCTCCTTCTTTGCAAAAAGCCTACTGAAAAGCTTGGTGAAAGTCAGCCCCATCTTTGTGCCCTACAAACCAAGACAAATAGAATTAGCTTCAAGGACGAAGAAAACTATAAACAAATGAATTCACTTTTAGCATTCGTGTACTTTCCAGACCCAAGCACGTGTGGTACACGTACATACTGATCATAAGTACAGAGAGACTTAAACATACGAAATACCAAAAGCTAGAGAGGGAGAGAAAATGGAAATAGAGGATATCTTTGTAACCAAAACCAATGCCCCTACGCAACTCAAATTAATAGTCCATTTATGTGTTTTACTCCTAGTCATCTAATAAATTAGCAAATGTAGATAAAAATTTCTGGATGTCAACTTTGAGTACAGCAAGCTACTCTAGCATCAGATAGAAGCTGTCCTTCACAACTGGATTTGCATATCATTTAAGAAAAACCATGTTGGTGACTTTACAATGTTTGCATATAAAAGTCCATTAGGACATTGAAAAGTCCAGCATGTTACTAGAAAAAATATTCAGTCGGTCACTGAAAGTCAAAACAGCATGACTCTGCATAAATCAAATTTTCAGGTCAATAATGGAATAAAACACTGGATTCAACCTGATTTACATAAACAACTACAAAATCCATGATTCAGGAGTCCAATAGGCCATTGAAAAGTCAAGCATATTACTAGGAAAAATGTCCAATAGGTCATTGAAAGCCACAACGGCATGATTCTGTATAAACCAAATTTTCAGGTCAGAATAATTGATCAAAAGACTAAATTCAACCTGGTTTATATAAACTAATACAAAATTAATGATTCAGAAGTCAGGACCTCAAAGGAAACAAAAAAATTATACTATTATTGCTTAAAAAAATTAAAACCAATGATGATCCTAATGGATATAATTTTGTCTGGCAGCTAATCAATAATAATGTAAGGCGTAAATAAAATTTTAACAAAATAAAAAATTGAAAGTTCAGTTTTCCACCAAATCTTAAACTGGAAACAAAAAGAACAAAAAAAGAAAAGAAAAAGGAAGGCCAGGTCTAAAAGACAGATCATCATAAATGGTAGAAAAAAAACAGTTCACAATAAATTCCTTCAAATACAACAAATCAAAATATCAATATTAACAATGTCCTTATAAAAAGTTAACTATATACTCGAGGAAAAAAACAATGTCCTTATAAAAGGTAGGTGAATAAGATTCATCTCAGCAAAATCATAAAAAAATATAGATCATGCTGCAAATCCAATGGATCTACACCAAAACACAAAGAAATGGGCAAAAGTGGAGCAGATTTTCTGAAAAATAAACAGCAATAAATCAGACTCAAGATAGGACAAGTCCATCATGAAATGGGTCAGGAAGGCGGATTCAGCGTGCTTTCACAAAATTCACAAACATTACAACCAAAGGTTAGCACGATCCAAATGAACCAAAGAAAATCCAGAATACCTCAAAAGCATTCACAAATCAACCAAAGGCGTCAATTCAGCCTTTATAACCAAATGAATTGCCAAATTCCCCATTGAAATACCTAATTCATCAGTGTATTTATCATTTCATCCATTATATTGAAGATAAAAGCGGATCAGGCAAGGAAAGCAAACAGATCTGGTTAAAAAAAAGGCTTAAAATGAAGATCAAACAGGTGACATTAGGGATAAATTCAAATAGATGCTACATAGAGAAAGCAACAAATGATCGACAAATCAGAAAGAGAAAGCAACAAATGATCGACAAATCAGAGAGAGAAAGCAACAAATGATCGACAAATCAGAGAGAGAGAGAGAGAGAGAGAGAGAGCAACATACGAAAGATATATCAGAGAGAAAGCGAGGAAATGCCTGTTGTTAAGGATCTGTTAGAAGGGGAACAGAGGAGCAGCTTCTTCTTCTTCAGGCAATCTCCGTCAGATGCAAAATCTTCCAGAGAAAAGCTGCCCTCCAGACGATGAACTCAAGAAATTGAGGCTATTTATAGGGAGGGCCTGGTCTGAATCTTCAAATTCGATCAGCTAAAAGACGTAAATGCCTAGACAAATATGCTGAATGCCGGATGTATCCGTTCTGGTTCTACGAGAATAGTGACACCATGGTTATGATGGTCATCACCGCCCAATCAATGGGTTGGACGGTGATGGAGGGAGAGTATGATATGAAGTCAGACTAGTGAAGTTTGAGGGCTAATAGCCCTCCATCTCAATCTGATTCATTAATTGGACGGGGATGCCTCTCAAGACTATGTTTTATCATGTTCTTGCAGATAGATCATACTGAATTTTAAGGTGAGGTTAAGAATAGGGCCTAGGTTGGTTAATAGTTGATATTTGCATCATTATGTACTATATTTGTATTTTATTATCATCATCAGAACTTTTTTCCAACTATTTAAAGTCCGCTACATAAATCTTAGTCTACCATTCTGTTTTATCAAAGGCCATAAGTCCCTATATCGTTTTAAACAATGCTCTTGTTTGTATTTGTTCCCACCCCCCCCC
>NW_006498057.1:3996147-4008390 GCF_000471905.2 Amborella trichopoda | reverse complement strand
CCGGGCGAGTCCGGTTCGACTCAGCGTTTTTTTAAACACTGGTGGAGAGTAAAGAAAATGGTAGACACCATGAAATATGGTATTATTTATTTATTTTTTAGTTGTTGAGTTTTTTTATTTATTTAATCCTTAAATTTAAGAGGTAGCATGCAGAAAATTGATCTTAGCTAGTGGAGGTGACGTCAACGGTTTCTAGTTGTTTCTAGAGGCGGAAGTAGAAAATATATGGAACTATTTTACATCTGTCACGAAACTCAAAAACGCTTTTGAAGAAATTAAGCGCAGTCCACACGGAGCTAGTTTATTTGGTTTGGCAGGAAAGTTTTTTACTTTTTTACCGCTGGACTACCATTTTCCCATGTTTGTTTTTCTGAAAAAGTATTAGTGCGTTGGGGAAGTTGGGAATGCGGTTCATTCAACTTGGTCATTTTCAAGTACCCCTTTAAAATACGATTTTTTAAAAAAATTCATTAAGAACTTTGAGTATTTCAAAAGATTTGAAACAAAATATTTTTTTAATGAAACCCATATAAATTCGTTTTTTTTTAATTATTTTTTCAAAAAAACCTTTTAATTTTATTTATTTATTAATTTAGTATTACTGATTTTGGTTTTAACGACAAGCACATTAATAATGAGAGCTTGATTTAACGAAATAATCATCAAAGCTTTCACTATAAATTCCCTTAAAAAAGTGTACAAAAAAATACAATAATATATTCCCCAAAAAATAAAATATCACAACAATTGTGTATCTCAAAAAAAGAATACAAAAGGTAGAGTAACTCCATGAAAAATCTGTTATGAAAAATATATTTTTTCTTTAAACTCAAAGTGTCTTTATAAAGAGCAAGAGAGAGAGTGAAAGGACTTGTGTTCTTTTATTAGGGAATTTTCTTTTTATTACTATTTCACCCCTTTTTTTTGACAAAAGATCACTTGCAGGCGGTCTTTATTACAACAAGTTACATTTCAAAATAAATCAATATAACAATAAAATCAAGATCTTAACAACTTGATGCCATTGAAACAATCTATACTATGCTTGACAATATAAAGATAAAATTGCAAGACACAAAAGTGGAAGATGCCGGATATTAACTCAAACGGGCTTATTACACTCTACACCGAGTCACTACCATCTGATGGTACGCGATCAACAGTCTAGCTTCAATCTCGTACTGGGAAAGCAAATTTTGGCCAAACTGAGTATGCACCCTTAAATCTCTACAATCTCTAACCCTAATATTATTGGCTTAGCCTTAATTTCCCAACCCTTAGTATTTTAAGGATGAGAGAGAGACAGTAGAAACTCTAGGGTTGGGGCATGCCCCTCTATAGGCTTAGGAGAGAGAGGGTTAGAGAGATAAAGTTGTAGAGAGAGAAAGTCAGAGGAGAGAGAGTTGTGGGAGAGAGAGAGGCATAGAGAATAGGGAGGGTACATCCCTATTTATAGTACAAACTTAGGTCTGGGGTTTCTCATAGTTTGCCTCTTTTGTTGAGATTGAATATGAACCATTAATCAGGGTGACTTGTGGGGTGAGAGATCTGAGCCATCAATTCCAGCATTATGAAATGTGGATAGACCATTATCCTCATTTCCTTAACCATTTTCCCATCAATAGAAATTAAATAAATGAAATCTAATTAAAATATTATGCATTTCATAAAATAGCATAATCCACCTCATATTTTTCATGAGAATTTTTCAAATCATATCAAGTCAATATTCTCTTTGTTATTTAGTTAATATATGGTCAACATGTTTCCATGTCATATTTGACCACATGCTACAATTTACTTCTTACCAAAACACAAAAGAAAAGAATCCAAAGAGGGTAGGGCATGCCACCCATGGGAGGCACATGTGGGCCCCATCTTCTAGATACATGGTGGGCAAATGTGCACAATGGGTCTCCATGTTATTTTCATGCATTTTAAAATCAATAAAATAATGTTTAAAATTTTATTTGAAATTTATACTTTTGTAAAACCAATACCTTTATTTTTATAAGTCCAAAAATTATAATTAAAATATCAAAAGACTCATAAAAATTCAAATAATACTTCTAAATAATTTCTATCACAAACATAATTAAATTAATGTGATGAAAAATTAATCCATATAGTTTAGGAATTGAATTAATAATAATGGGGCACTCCACCTTTAATTGTGGACAACGGACCACACTTGCTTTATCAGACCGACTCAGTATTTTCTATGACCCACAGTCCAAGCAGATGCTCATTAGTGGGTCACCAAAGTTTGGTCAATGAGCCAAGGGGTCGCAATCCCAGTCTGTGGATTATAAGTCCTCCCCAAGAGACAAATCAAGGTCGCCAAGACGCATAGGGGCATATCTCGCACATGCATATGCGTCACCCTAAAAGGTGGATTTCTGGCTTTCTCGAACGATCTATCGATATGCATGTCGTGTGATGGTATATGGATGAGGTTTTGGCCCCTGTTTCTGTAGGCCACCATCACACACAAGAGTCACACAGTCCCTCGGCTCACTCATCCGGGCATGTTCTCCGACCTCATAAAGGGCTAACGCATAAACCCGCATCGATTTGTTCTTCATGCCCATATAACATGGGTTTTTTTCAATCGACTGACCTAGATCGTGAAGCACAAATCGGTATTAGCAAACCATCTTTTGCTTGGTATGGTCCATGAGGGACCACACTCCCACTGAGTTCATGTTCCACTATATCAAATATTTTTATTACACACTCATAAGGCATTTCAGGCCACATAAACACAATATCTCTCACTTGGCCTTTGAAGGCCTTACTTTGTCTCTTCCTCACTTTCTCTCATCTCCATCTCTCTCACATGTCTTACAAAAATATTAGGGGCAAACCCCTTAGTCAGAGGATCTGTGGATATGTAGTTAATCTCGATCTCACCTCATTCCTTAGGTGATAGAAATAAGGTTTGATATGGTTGAAATTATTGTGAAATTGTGGATCCTTTGATACGTAAATTGCCGATGTATTAATCCATACAGCCTCCTTGGCTGCTACACAGCATGCCATATATTCAGCTTCCATAGTGGATAATGCTATTATATTCTGTTTCTTCGACTTCTAAGAAAGAAACAGCATCCTCTCCAAGCATAAACATATATCCAAATGTAGACTTCGCATCATTTGGATCCGCGAGATAACTTACATCTTAATATTGCTATTTTCAGTTTCCCCCTTATATGTGAACGCACAGTTCATGGTCCCTTTTAAATATCTGAGGATTCTCTTCATTGCTTTCTAATGCTCATCTCCAGGATTGCTTTGGAAATGACTAACCAAGCTCATGACGAAAGACAAGTCAGGTCTTGTTCCCGTCATGGCGTACATAAGGGACCAACTGCACTCCTATAGGGTACTCTCTCCATGGCTTTTTTATCAACATCTTTGGTAGGACACATTTTATTACTGAGCTTCATCTTTTTGTCAATTGGAGTTGATATGGGCTTATATTCAATCATATCAAACTTTTCCAGTATCCTTTTGCAATAGGTTACCTGGGAAAGTTGGATGGTTTTCTCTCTTATGTTTCTTATTATTTTGATGCCAAACACATATGAAGCTTCTTCAAGATCCTTCATAGCAAAGTGTTGTGCAATGAAATTTTTCGTCTCTACTACTAGGGCAATCGAGCTACTAACAATTAGCATATCATCTACATATAATGAAATGAAGACCATACCTCTCTCACTAACCTTTTGATATACACAATAATCCTCATTATTTGTAGAAAACCCTGTAAGGGCAATTGTCTTTTGAAATTTTATGTACCACTAGCGCGATGCTTGTTTAAAGCCATAGATGGATTTGTTGAATTTATATACTAGGTTATCCTTTTCTTTTTCCTCAAATCACTCGGGTTGGGTCATGTAAATTTTTTCCTCTAAATCACCATTCAGAAAGGCTGTTTTGACATCCATCTAATGAACTTCAAAGTCAAAATGGGTTGCTATAGCTATAAGGATTCAGATTAATGGGAATTTGGCAACAGGAGAAAATGTTTATTCATAATCTACCCCTTCTTTTTGGGTGAAGCCTTTTGCAATCGATATAGCTTTGTATTTTTCTATTTTCCCTTCTGTGTTCAACTTTTTCTTGAAAATACACTTACAACCAATGGCCTTACATTTTTGAGGTGGAGGTACTAATTCCCACGTATGGTTTTGGTTAATGGAAGCATATTCATCTTTCATGGCTTCTACCCAATATTCCCTTTCAGGATAGGACAAGGCTTCATGGTAAGTTTTGCGTTCAGAATCTGGATCTTCCCCAATTCTATCAAAATGTTCCCCCAGATAGACAAAGTATTCTAGGTATAGAGGAGGTCTACTGATTTAGTTACTTCATCTGAGTTTAGGTTCAGGTTCATTTTGTTTTGAGGGTTCGGTTTTAAGTTTAGGTATTTTGGAAGATTCAGGTTCGGGTTCTCGAAGCACAACCTTGTTTCTTTGCATCCTCAAAGAAGTCGGCTTGTTTTTGGCTCAATCTTGCTTCAATGAATTCTTCCTCGAAGAAGTGAGCATCGCGGCTCTCAATGACCACCTAGTTTCAAGGTTGTAAAATCGATGCCCCTTACCATGGTCTGAGTAGCCAATGACAATGATTTTAATAGTTTTGGGTTGAAGTTTGGTTCTATTTTGGTGTAGGATGAGAACATGGGCGGAGCAACCCCAAACCTTTAAGTGATCAAGGGAGGAAGCATGTCACACCCCAATAATTTACAACATAGATATTCCTGAGGTGTGACAGTCAAAACATATACACATCTCTTGATAAGACAAATTTACAGTGGCAAGATCTTACAAAGTAACAAAAGAAAGCTAGCACAACAATAATATATTCCAAGGTTGATCTTGACGAGCACTCAAAATGAAACCGCAGTTATCCTGAAAAAATGTTTACCATAGTTTGATGAGATTGGCTACTTAGTAAGTGATCATCATAATCCTAAAAATAATCATGGTTAAAAGATATCAATATTTTCAAAAAGGAGATCTATTAACAGAAACGCATCAACAATTTCACTTTCAATAAATGCATAATTAAGTATAATCCGAATAATTGAAATGCATATAACATTTTAATGGCAATGCATAATTCAAAGGATTTTACAAAATACCCTACTGGCGTCTTAAGTAGGTCACCTATATACCCCATCAGCGTCCTGATGGGTCCATTTAATCCCTATCGGCGTCCTAGATAGGCCCACTTAATCCCTGCAGGTCCACTTATACCTCACCGACGTACCAGATGAGTCCACTTAATCCCTACCGACGTCCCAGATAGGTCCATTTATACCTCACCGGCAAACCGGATGAGTCCACTTGCACACTTAAAGTATTTTTAAATCTCTTTAAACATTTGAAAGCAGCAATATCATGTACTCAACATATCACTAAAATTATTAATATGAATTTCACTGAAACCATTAATAACAATCACTTTCAATAACATTTCTAAAATAACCAGTCAAATATTTTGGGCTCAAATGAAGAAAGGTAGCAGTTCGTAAAGACATTCTAGCATAATTGCCAATCTAATATGGATAGAAAAACTCTTATAGAAATTCGCGAATACATAATCATCATAATTTATGAGATGTCAATTCGCAAATAAATATTTCACAGGCAATGCTATAATCAATTACAAAAATATTAGTTTTCAGATAATAAAGCAGTCATTTGCACATGAAATTTACAATGTCTAAATATTCAAAAACAGTAGAAAGAAATCTCATAATTTTACTAAAAACATAAATATCGCATTTATTTCTAATAATTTTACAGTATCTAAAATTTTCTAACAATAGACAACAAAAATAAATAAATTTATTTTTAAGAATTTACAACATTTAAGATTTCTATCATAGATAAAATATCACAATTTTATTAAAAAAATTATTTTTCAAATTGATGACGTCGCTTGCGCATAAAATTTATCGCGTCTAAAATTCATGATAATAAGTAGAAGTAATTATTTCATTTCATTTTTAAAAAGAACGGATTATTTTTCAAGATAATGAAGTCACTTACGTAAAATATTTGAGAGGGAGCTTTCGATAAAAATTCGGCTAGAGAGAGAAAGACCTCACTGCGTTTCGATTAGAGAGAGAGAGAGATCTCAAAATTTTCTAGGGTGGGAATCATCACCTCTCTGAATTTAAATTCTTATAACATATTATTATATTATTTTATTAGGCTCCACCTCATACCTGAGATGTTACCTTAATATTATGCAAGAGACGATTAAAGCTCATGTCAACTAAGGACGTGGTAAGAGAATGGAAAAAGCTTAAACCAAAAGCTTTGAAAGTGGTGATGGTCCCTAAGGACCATCATGCTCATACGAACTATCACTTATTTAAAAGTTTCTTTTCTTTTTTTATTTTTTTTATTTTTTTATTTTAGGATTATTACATTCTCCCCCCCTTAAAGAAATTTAGTCTTCTAAATTTGTGTACTTGATTATTGAAAAAGATATAGATATTTTTCTCTGATATCGTCTTCTCGTTCCAAGTCGACTCTTCTCTTGAATGTACTGCCATAATATACGGGCCAAAGGAATCTCCTTGTTGTGCAACACTTACACCCTTCTATCCAGTATCAAAATTGGTTGCTCAATAAAGGATAGGTCCTTTCTGATCGGTAAAGGTTCATATTTCAAGATATGGGATGGGTCAGGCTGATATTTTCGTAATGATGATAGACATTATGGACGTTTGCCAATTCGGGTTGTAAGGCAAATCTATAAGCGACACCTCCGATTCTTTCCAGGATTTCAAATGGTCCGATGTAACATGGGCTCAACTTTCCTTTCTTGCCGAATCTCACAATGCCTTTTATTGGTGAGATTTTCAAGAAAACTCGATCACCTTCCTCAAATTCAAGATTTCTCCGTCAGTTATCGGCATAACTCTTTTGTCGACTCTGAGCTGTCTTGAGCCTTTCTCGAATTAATGGTATCTTATATGTGGTTACCTGGATAATTTTTTGCCCCAAAAGCTTTCTTTCACCAACCTCATCCCAACAGATGGGTGACTTGCACTTCCTTCCATACAGGGCTTCATATGATGCCATCTGAATACTGACTTGGAAGGTATTATTATAGACAAACTCAATCAGGGGTAAGTGGTCATTTGAGCTTCCTGTAAAGTCAATGACACAAGCCCTCAACATATCTTCCAATGTTTGGATGGTCCTCTCTGATTGTCCATCAGTTTGGGGGTGAAAGGCAGTACTAAAGGTGAGTCTCGTCCCCATGGCTGACTGTAGCCTAGCCTAGAATTTAAAAGTAAACCGAGTATCCCTGTCCGATACAATACTGACTGGAACTCCATACAACCGTATTATTTCCTTAATGTACAATTGAGCCAGTCAATCCAAGGTGTACGTCGTGCGAATCGACAGAAAATGGGTAGCTTTGGTCAGCCGGTCTACAATGACGCAAATGCTATCTTGTCCTGAATTTGTTCTAGGCAAGCTAGAGACAAAATCCATAGAGATGTGCTCCCACTTCCACTCTAGCACAAGTAAAGGTTGTAACAACCCAGCTGGCCTTTGATTCTCAGCTTTTACTTGCTGGCATGTTAGGTACTTAGACATAAATAGTGCTACCTCTTTTTTTATATTATTCCACCAAAAGGTTTACTTCAGGTCCTGATACATTTTAATACTTCTGGGATGTATCGTATAACAAGAGTGATGTGCATCTTCCAAGATAGTTTTCTTCACACTCTCATCATTCGGGACACAAATCCGACCTTTGAATCTTAGCAAATCCTCACTACATATAGAGAATTCGTCTCTCTTTCCCAGCTTCACCTCTTCTATAATTGTTATAAGCTGAGGGTCTTTCTTTTGTGCCGATCAAATCTGTTGGATTAATTGGGGTTCTGTCTTAATGTTGGCAATCATACTTACCATACCATTAATGGACGGAACCGGATGCCAATCCACTATTTTCTCTAACAATCTTATCATGGATCATTAGATGAGCTAAGACTCCCGTAGATTTTCTACTTAGAGCGTCGACCACAACGTTAGCTTTTCCTGAATGATAATGGATTGTACAATCGTAATCTTTTAAGAAATCCATCCATCTTATCTGCTGCATATTTAAATCCTTCTAAGAGAAGAAGTATTTCAAGCTCTTATGATTTGTGTATATTTCGAATTGCTTACCATATAGATAATGCATCCATATTTTCAAAGCAAATACTATTGCAGCCAGCTCCAAGTCATGAATTGGATACTTTTTCTCATATTCTTTCAACTGTCTGGATGCATATGCTACTACCTTCCCATATTGCATTAATACACAACCCAAGCCTTTATTTGAAGCATCATTATAAATCACAAATCCCCCACTCCCCTCAGGAATAGTTAAAATAGGCGCTGAAGTTAATCGAACTTTTAATTCTTGAAAACTCTCCTCACATTCACTTGTCCACTCAAATTTCACATTTTTCTGTGTCTTCAATCGAGTCAATGGGGTTGCGATTCGAGAAAATCCTTCTACAAATTTTTTGTAATATCCTGTCAATCCCAAAAAGCTTCGAACTTCAGCCACATTACTTGGTTGTTTCCAATTAACAACGGCTTCAACCTTTGAAGGATCAACTGATAGATCTTCCTTTGATATGACATGTCTTTAAAAATGTCACTTGTTCAAGCTAAAATTCATATTTACTAAGTTTGGCATACAATTTCTTTTCTCTTAATATTTGCAATACGATTCTTACATGCTGTTCATGTTCCTTCTGATTCTTGGAATAAATTAAAATATCATCGATGAATACCATAATAAATTTATCCAATAAAGGCTTAAAGACCCGATTCATCAAATCTATAAATGCAGCCGATGCATTAGTTAATTCAAAAGGCATAACTAAAAGTTCATAATGGCCATACCTTGTTCTGAAAGCTGTCTTGGGAACATCTTCATTTTTAATCTTAAGCTGATGATATCCAGATCTAAGATCAATTTTTGAAAACACTTGTGATCCTTGTAATTGATCAAATAAATTATCAATTCTAGGTAATGGATACTTATTTTTCACTGTGACTTGGTTCAACTGTCTATAATCGATACACAATCTCATGGTCCCATCTTTCTTTTTAACAAACAATACCGGCGGATCCCAAGGTGACACACTGGGCCTGATAAAACCTTCATCTAATAATTCTTCCAATTGTTGTTTCAGTTCCTTAAGTTTTGCAGGTACCATTCTGTAAGGTGCCTTAGAAATTGGTGTTACCCCTGGCAATAATTCAATGGAGAATTCAATTTCCCTGTCAGGCGGTAATCCTGGCAATTCTTCAGAAAAAACGTCGGGAAATTCTCGGATAACCGGAGTGGTATCCAAATTTATCTCTTCCTTCCTATCTTCTTTGATATAGGCAAGAAAGCCTCGACACTCTTTTCGAAAGAGACGATTAGCTCGAATACAGGAGATTAAATATGATGGGGAGTTTTGTTTGATACCATTGAAGTAAAATACTGGATGATTCGGAATACTAAAAATAATCATTTTCTTGTAACAATCAATACTTACATGGTATGCAGAAAGCCAATCCATGCCTAAGATTACATCAAAATCTTGAATTTCTAGGAGTATTAAATCAACCAACAGTTCTTTTCTTCTATCTTTATTACACAGGATTTGTACACTATATTGGTGTCACTTGAATTTCCCATCGATCTGGCTACCTCTAGAATGTATTCTAATTGTTCTGGTTCTATTTTTAAGTGGCGTGCAAAGTGTGATGACACAAATGAATGAGTAAATCCAAGATCAATCAAAACATGAGCTACTTTTTGAGAGATAATAAGAGTACCTTGGATCACTGATTTTGGGCCTGAGTGTCTTACTGGGTGATCGCAAATACTCTTCCCTTCATCTGAGGCTTTTGAGCTATCTCTCCCTGCTTTGGAAGCTGTTGCATCTGTAAGCTAAGACATTGTCTAATCTGGTGTCTTAATTTTCTACATTTAAAACAGGCTCTAGTATTCCAATAACAAGGGCTCGATCCATGGTTTTTCCTACATTTTTTAGATGGTTCTACTGGGGTTTGAAGTTGCAAGAGCCTTGGTTTTTTGTTTTCTCTTTCAAACTGATGTTGATTAGATGGTGTGGGTCTAACATGATTTTTCTGATTTTTCGTCTTTTGGTAATCTTCAAAATCTTCTTCGACAATTTGGGCTCGATCCACTATTTCAGCATAAGTTCTCAATTTTAAGACTGATATTCTGCTTCTAATAGCTGGTCTGAGACCTTTTTCAAATTTCTTCACCTTTCTTGCCTCATTGTTAATCATATGTGGTGCAAACCTGGCCAATTCAGTGAACTTGGCCTCGTACTGTGCTACTGTCCGGTTTCCTTGGATTAATTCCAAAAATTCCATTTCTTTTTGGTCTCGAATAAAATATGAGAAATACTTTTCATTAAACGCCTCTAGAAATACTTTCCAAGTCAAGGGTTTATTTTCTTTGACCAATACTCTTTTTTTCCATTCGCCACCAATGTTGTGCTTCTCCTTCTAACATAAAAACTGCCAAGGCCACCTTCCTATCATCAGGATATTCCATTACCTCGAATATTTTCTCCAATTGCATAATCCATCCCTCGGCTTCCAGTGGGTTTACAACACCCTTAAAAGAATTAATTTATTAAATTGTTTGATATCACTCCCACCATTTTCCGTAACTGACTGCCTGCGTGGATTGTTGTTTTCCATCTGATGTTGCATTAGAGTGACCATATTTTCCAAAGCTTTGTGAATTCCTTCTATATTAGCTTCAACTATTTTGGATTTTGATTTCATCCCGATCTGTACAAGCAATAAATGTGATTTTAAGTACATTCTTTTTAAATTTCTTAAGAATCTTAAACCTATTGCTCTGATACCATAATTGTCACACCCCAAGAATTTACAATATAGATATTCTTGAGGTGTGACAGTCAAAACATATATACATCTCTTGATATGACAAATTTACAGTGGCGAGATCTTACAAAGTAACAAAAGAAAGCTAGCACAACAATAATATCTTCCAGACCTTGACGAGCACTCAAAATGAAACCACAGTTATCCTGAAAAAATGTTTACCATAGTTTGATGAGTTTGGCTACTCCGTAAGTGATCATCCTAAAAATAATCATGGTTAAAAGATATCAATATTTTCAAAAAGGAGATCTATTAACAGAAATGCATCAACAGTTTCACTTTCAATAAATGCATAATTAACTATAATCCGAATAATTGAAATGCATATAACATTTTAACGGCAGTGCATAATTCAAAAGATTGCACAAAGTACCCTACTGGCATCCCAAGTAGGTTACCTATATGCCCCTCAGCGTTCTGATGGGTCCACTTAATACCTATTGACGTCCCAGATAGGTCCACTTAATCCCTGCAGGTCCACTTATACCTCACCGACGTACCGGATGAGTCCACTTAATCCCTACCGGCATCCCAGATAGGTCCATTTATACCTCACCGGCGAACCAGATGAGTGCACCTGCATACTTAAAGTATTTTTAAATATCTTTAAACATTCGAAAGCAGCAATATCATGTACTCAACATATCACTGAAATTATTAATATGAATTTCACTGAAACCATTAATAACAATCACTTTCAATAACATTTTTAAAATAACCAATCAAATATTTTGGGCTCAAATGAAGAAAGGTAGCAGTTTGTAAAGACATTCTAGCATGATTGCCAATCTAATATGGATAGAAAAACTCTTATAGAAATTCATGAATACATAATCATCACAATTTATGGGATGTCAATTCGTAAATAATTATTTCACAGACAATGCTATAATCAATTACAAAAATATCAGTTTTCAAATAATAAGGCAGTTATTTGCACATGAAATTTACATTGTCTAAATATTCAAAAACAGTAGAAAGAAATCTCACAATTTTACTAAAAGCAGAAATATCACATTTATTTCTAATAATTTTACAGTATCTAAAATTTTCTAACAATAGACAACAAAAATAAATAAATTTATTTTTAAGAATTTACAGCATTTAAGATTTCTATCATAGATAAAATATCACAATTTTATTAAAAAGATTATTTTTCAAATTGATGAGGTCGCTTGCGCATAAAATTTATCGCGCCTAAACTTCATGATAATAAGCAGAAGTAATTATTTTATTTCATTTTTAAAAAGAACGGATTATTTTCAAA
>NW_006498057.1:3936215-3964163 GCF_000471905.2 Amborella trichopoda | reverse complement strand
ACGTAACTAACTAACGTAACTAACTAACTAAGTAACTAACTAATACTACTATACGTACTATACGTTACGTAAGTACTACTACTACTACTACTACTACTCTCTCTCTCTCTCTCTCTCTCTCTCTCTCTCTCTCTCTCTCTCTCTCTCTCTCTCTCTCTCTCTCTCTCGTGCACAGACCTCCATATTGCATGTTGAGCAGCACCATAAGAACCCCACCAAAGTGCAGAGACTGGAGAATAGGTCACGACTGCCATTCCAAAGCCTCTATATAGTCCTCTGAAGCCTTCAGTGGCCAGCACTTTAGGGATTACATCAAATGGCCCTTTGTACACAGTCATCCCAGGAAGCCCTTGAACCATAAGTCTCTGGCAAATCTGTGAAAATTGAAATTGACAAAAGATTAACAGATAAAGGTTATAAAGTTGGAAAGAGTAGCCACGACTTGAAAAAGAACATTCTTCTGGAATATTGGCACAATCTCCCACAGGGATAGTAATTGTATTATTATTATTATTATTTTTAAAAAGGCCTAAACCCAAATAGTGTGAATGTGTTGCTCACAAAAATTCATCCTAATAAACAATTAGGTTGTTATTGCAAAGTAAGATATGGACCTTGTAAAAGAAACATAACAAACAACAAGAAGTGAGTTCAGACTTCTCCACCCCTCTTTCTTTCTTTTCATAATTTTCTAAGCTAAGAATTCAACTGCACCTGACAGATCTCCATCTATCCATAGAATGCAAGCAGATCAAGAATAATATTAAAGATGACAGCTTCGTTAATCATCACAACACGTTATTGCTAAGGCTTTTCTAAAACAACACGGGGTGGAACATGAGGAGATCGTTGACCTGGTGGCTGAGGCAACTACTTTATTTAGTTCACAGAAATATCATATTTGAGATAAGGGATGATAATAATGCTCCATTTAGGCAAACCACATGGTGTTGTATGAGTCCAAAATGAAGCAACTTCCCTAGCTTTATCAAGTGATTAGGCGGTGGATGCATCAAAAAAAGCTAGGCGGCCAGCTTGGTCCCTGGCGCCCAGGAGCTAGGCAGGCACCCTGAGGTGAAAAATTGCATATATGTCATGTTAATATTTGTTCTTTTGCATTTATATGTATTCTAACTAACTTTTTCCATGCAAATATATACTTGTGAATGTTGAAACACGTTCAAAACTTCAAATTACTGAAAATTTCCTGAAAAAAAGGTGAGTAACATAAACAAGTCCATGGTGTATTAACCTCCAACTATCCAATCCAAACTGAGTATGGCATACACCACCGACTCATGAACACGATCACAAGTAGATATGATGAAACACAAAAGAAAAGAATAAAACCAAGAGGCCAAATATCCAATACAAGAGGATGGAATACTCAAAAATTTCAACAATGAAGAGTAAGTAAGCTTATGGATGTCTCTTGAAATCTTAGATTTTTCTTTTTCGATTCACAAAGATCTCAAAATCATGGGGACTTATGGACTCACTAAGGGTATGGCCTTTAATAGAGCAGAATGAAAGCTTAGGATTCCTGTAGCCGACCCCAATTAATTGGAAAAAGGCTATGATGATGATGAGAGATCTCAAAATCAATGGAATAACCCCAATAGCCTTTTATGACAAATAGTGGGTCAAAAATGGCCCAAAGTGCCCTTGGGGGGAGAGCCTAGTACCTGGGCGCTCGCTTAGTAATGGCACCTAAGGAGGGCCGCCTAGCCCTGGGAGTGCGCCTTGAGGTCCTCCAGCCACCTAGGCCAGACCGTTTTTTTAAACAATGACCATAATATTAGAATCACACTTGGTTTCAGCACAAGGGGAATAACTTTGTTCGGAGTCAACATTTCGGAGGAAACACTAGAAAAGAATGACATTGGTGAGTTGCGTAAAATACTTTATATATATATTTGGCAGTTCTTCTAGTTAATGGTTTTCCTGAGCTTTATAGACAGGAGGTCTGGGTTCCTTTCTAGGGTGTATTTTCTGAGTATAAATTTCCTTCCGAGTATCATCACTTTCAAGTGGGTAGCAACTATTGATAGAATAGCAATCTACCAGTGGAATCTTTTAGTTCCCAAATTTGTTGTCATCATTGTTAATTTATCTTTGTATCTAGCAAATTTATGTGTTATAATTCATGATTTCTTTTCTTATTGAACAAGTTTGTGTGTTATCATTGTTATTCAAAGGGAAGTAAAAGAAACCATCAAAACCATCAGACCCATTCATTGATATTTTTGAAAGAGGTCATGTATCCATTTTATGCAACATGTGGCATTTGATGGGATTTCCATTGTTTGTGGTTGAACTTTCAAGTGGAGAGGTCGACCCCTTCTTAGGAGGGCCCATCTGTGAAATATTTGCTGACTAGCAATTACTTGGGTTTCGTGAATGAGTGAAGTAGAAGTTTTCAAGGTAACAGATACATTAGTAAAGAGAGAATCAAAGTGTCCATCATTCCATGTGCACTCATGAGATAAGTGTTCATTGGAATTAAGGTGGATGACTAAATTCATGATAGGAGGATGGTCATTAACAGAGAAGCTATGAAATCCAAACTAAAACCTTAATGGTGCATTCCACAACATGAGGACACCAAGTTAAATTTTAAACAGGATTTCAAGGAATTCAAGCCCCTCTGGAGGGGTAATTAGAAACAAGCACGTAAGAACAGTGCTCTGAAAAGAATAATTTAAATATGGAGCTTGCGACTAGAGTTTGGTCTAGAAGAAAGACTAAAAGGTTAGGTTCACATGTTTAAAAATATCTAATCTATCAATTTACTTCAATGTCAATTGTTAAGTCCCAGATTTCATGGAGACCACTGCAAACTTGAAGCTTCTAAATCAATAAAGAACAGAAATACAAAAAAACAATACGAAATGAAAAAAGAAAAATGATGTAGACCTAGAACACTGTGAGGGGAATTATGCCAAGAAGACCAATGTCTTATTAGTAAGGCCAACACAAAGTGTCACAATATTTGCATATTTGGGCCAGAAATCATGTTAGCAGGAGTATTACTCCTTATAGAACAGATACACAATAAATTCAACCAATCCAATTGAAGAGTTAAAGATGATGCTGGCAAAATTATCCCACTCAAAAGCCAGTAACAAGACCTGGTAAATATGGGCCTAAGCATAGTTTTCATGCCTCGTTGATTGGACCCTATTCAGTCCCTTTCTCAGTGCATTCATATAGTTTCTTTACCCATGTTTCAACTTGTCCCCAGATTGATCTGCCCTTGCCCTTTGCTGGCTTGCTAAATTACTCAGGCAACTTATTTGCTGACTCATTTATAAGGTTTTGAACGTATTCATGCATATGACGCACAGAAACAGCTATGGACACAGCTAAAACATCAATTTTGACATACATTGAGCAGAGAAACAACACTCCCCCGCCATCCCTTGTTGACACCAGCAGTCACAATCGAGCAGATTGCACGCTAATTAACTATCACTATATAAAAGAGCTCTAGCAAACAATTGATCCTTTGCTTGCAAGATCTGATCTTCAAGTGAAAAATAGTTGACCAAATCCCTTATAAAATAGAAAATTTGGTCCTTTAAGCTATAGATCATGGATTTCATCTCAGCGTAATGATGAGTGTAGAAGTAAAGCCCTGATGTTTCTTATTTCTTTTCTTTCTTTGATAATTAGAATCTTGCCAATGCGATTGACCATAAATTTGGTTCATTTAACAAACATTACTCATGGCTAGTGTAGTCCACTAAAAGTACCTTATTTGCTTTCGAGTTCGGATGAATTGATAGAATTGAGATTCTAAAACATTATCCATGTGTCGTGGAATACATTTTTGAAATCGAAATCAACCTGGTAACGTCTCATACTTTGACTGAATAAAGTCACTATATCTTCAGTAAAAAAGGAAGACATAATGCACATAAAAAGAACAATTGTCAGCATAAAAAATGTACTGATTAATCATGAAAACAATTAAGATTCACGTGCCTAGTTGTTGCATTGGATGTGAGCTTCTAGACCCATAGCAATTCATGTTATAACAAAGTCTAGAACCATAGCAATTCACGTAATAAAGACAACGAAATAATTCACTAGAAGAAACATAACTTTAACTAACCACATCCAAAGGCACAAAATATACACATGAAACTATATTTGATATCATGCCCGCCACCCCATTAGCCATTGCAATGCGTGTTGCCTCTGGCATATCTGAGTCCTCTGTATATTTTAGCACAGAATCCTTTGATACTTCAAATGCAGTCAAACATAATACTCTACCCGGCAATGATCCAATAGCTGAGGTACCAAAACCTCTGAAAATTCCGGGAACTCCATCTTTTCTCAAGATGTCTCTAAAGACTGAGGAAGCAGGCATATGCGACAAACCAGCTCCAGCAACTTGCATTCTGGTCTTCACAACTGTTATAGGATGAAGCACTGCTGACTGAACAGTGAAGAGGATGGCACCAATGACATGGAACCTTGTCTTGTCCAACCTATTGTTCACCATCAGAAAAAAGCAAAGTAAGTATGCTTCACAATGACAATTTGATTTTAATCTCATCTTTGTAAGATTGATGAAATTGTGCATCAAATTGTATAAAGATATTAAATTATTAGAAACATGAGTTATTAGGGAAAACATATGAGTTTAGCAATTGGAGAAGAGAATATTTTATTAGAAATAGAGCAAGTTCATAATAATGACCTCTTAGTAACAAGCTCTACCACTCATCATGAATTCCCTTCACAATGCAGCCATGTTATTGCTAGTGTCAGAGCCCTCTCCAATGAAGATAACATTAGTGGTTAACTTGGCAAGGTCCAATTTTTCTTCCTTAAGAGTAACATAGTGCAGTTACATGTCAATGCAATTTCATCGAAGTACACACACCGAGCTCAATAGAGAGGTCAATATCAGCTGAGTCAACTCATTAACAATATAAAAAAATAAATAAAAAATCAGCTAAGTCAAAAGAATATGAAACAAATAGGGACAAACTATTCAACAGATAAAAATTTTTATTGTCAATGCATTTTACAGTGCTTTTGACAACAAGAAAAAGAAAAGAAGAGCAAATGCTTCACCTATCCACGTCTATACAATGAGAATATAGAATATCAAAAAATGCGATTATAAAAAAAAAACACAAAAAAAAAGGCTAAGTTGTAGCAAAGCATTGCAGTAATTTCAAGTCCTCACAAGTTTACTTTTATTAACTTCTTTCAGCTTCAATTACTTGAATTACTAACCCAGCTAGAACCCCAGCCTCCAATGAGGAGGGCCTAATGTTAACCAATGAGTAACCTACAGCATATTACCCAGACAATAATCATTGTAACATAAGTGTTAGCTGCACAGCTTTAACAAGCAACAAATTTAATGGATAAAGAGGTTTCTATCAACACTGGAAAAGGGGGTTGCGTATGTGAGAAGCAGGTTGACATTCATCTGTAGGTGATGCCATTCAGAGTTTGAACTGCTTTTGATGTAATGGATTTTTAATTTGTTACTTTCTAAATTTTAGATTTGGGATTGTTTTGGGTGTCTTTTTTTTTTTAGGGGTATTTGAGTATTTCTTAGTTGTAGAGAATTGAGGGGTAGAACTAGAAGTTCATTTCTTTTAAAGATAAAGGGTTAGGATTTCATATTGATTAGGATTTCTTAGAGAGTAAGTTAAGGTTTTTATTCTATAAATATAGAGCTATTGGGCAAAAAGACTAGAGAAGAGAAAAAAAGTTTATTTTGGGTCTTGTGAAAAATCTTTTTGGGGTGGACTCCTTTCAGCCCCCACATAGGGTATGACAAGAAGAATAGAGAAAAGAATAAAATTTTATATTGGGTCTTGTGAAAATATCTTTTTAGAGTGGACTCCCTTGCAGACCTTACGAGTGGTCTGGTTTGTTTATTTTCTTTCTCCCCTCCTCCCTGCGTCACACTTGTAGTTCTCCACCACCACCGCCATCACCACCAAGAAAGTGAAGGATCTTTCCAATAAATGGAGTTAGGCTGGTTGCCAAATTGACTTAGGAAAAACTAAGGCCATATACCAAACTTGCAAGAAAATGGAATAAAGTTGCTTTTCCCATATCTTGGTCATAAATTCTTTGGTAGAAACCTAGTCTACATGATTCACCCTCCCAACTGACAATGAAATACAGCACAAAGTGGGAAATGCTTTCGATCAAAGCCCTATCCATATCATTGTGCAATTCTTGTTCACAAAATTGCACAAAACATGATCAAAATATTGGTTTCCCGATTTATTTGTGTTTACTGTGAGACCCCATATTGATTAACTTTAACCAACCCACTAAAGAAAGAGAGAAAAAAAAAAAATCACCTACCAAGGAACAAGGATTTCTTTCAGTTTCCATAATACTTAACCATGTAAAGTGAACAAAACAAATATTGCTATTTGTTAACGCCTTCAACAAATGTATGCTCACCATGATCTTCAATACATAATTCAATGTTCCGAGTTCAAAATACTACCTGAATAAAGCCAAAACTCGCGTGGACGCCATCACGGAAACCCAAATGCAAGAAATCTAACATGACCATTCAATAAGACTTTGAAATTTGACATAAAAGAAATAAAAATAAGGTCAAAACCTACCGGCAACATTAAAAATTAACCCAAATGCAAGAAATGCAACACAAGAAATAAAAATACGGTCAAAACCTACCGCAACATTAAAAGTTAACCCAAATGCAAGAAATGCAACACGATCATCGAATTTCTATTTACAAATTAGCACAAAATAGGACGCTACATCAACAAGGAGACCTCTTCCAGCAATGATCTACGCCCTCCACAGTCCAAAAAACCCAACCACACTAAAATCAAGCCAATAAAAATAACATGCCAAAAAGAAACCAGAAGCACCATCACAAATATCAAAACAACCCCTGAAACACCTTTAAAAGAAAAGAAAAAAGAAAATAAATCTCTCGAAACTCACATATATGGGCTTTGAAAAGGAAAAACTGAAAGAAAAATTAAAAGTTCATCAACCCAAGAAACAAATGGCTTAAAATTGAAAGAACCAACGAACCTATCCCAGTTAATGTCGGTATCAGAGAGAGCCAAGCTTGAAGCAGTCTCTGTTTCCATCTCCATCGGGTTGCCGCCAGTTTCAAAGTTTTAAAAGAGAGTATCAGCAAATGCTAAAGGTTTTGTTGTTTGCTTTTAGCTAGGGTTTTTTGGCAGCTTAAGCTCTCTCAAAATTTGGAGGAGTTTTCCTTTGCAATCTTTTGCTTGTCTTCTGAATTCAGAGGTTCTTAATTTCGTTAAAAGCACGTCACATGAGAGGCCTTCTGAACATTTCCCTCCTGTTCTAGAAGCACAGGTTTAAAGTGTGAGCGAAAACGATTGGACGAAAACACCCACGTGTTTTTCTTCAAGGAAAAACTTTATATAAGGTTGCAACCTGTAGAATACATATTCACCTTAAAAATTCATCCAAAAATATTGTTTTAATGATGAAAAACCCTGTAATTCATCATCTCCACACCAAGATCCATGATTATAAATGAAAAACAGGAATTTGAGTCTCACAAATAAAGTCCTGTCTCCATCTACCAACTAGAGAAGCTTATTGGCATTGGCAAGTAAGATTAAGAAAAAACCTTCAAATCCAATGTTAGTGTGTGAAGCCATATTTCCTATAAAATGGAAAGTTTGTCTTTAAGGAACTGGATATAATTGATGTGTATACTTAACTGCCCCAACTTTATGAGTTTTCTATTATCATGGGCTTTGAACTCTTTTTTTTTTTGACTTGGATGGTAGGTGAGCCTAGGGGATACAAGACTTTCTTAGTCCAAAAATGAAGGGAAGAGATAAGTGGGCTTCACGTGGTTCGTTTTATGTGGTACCTCTTTATAAAAGAAGTTTTGTGGAGAGAAAAAAAGAGATGTAAAAATAAAGAGAAAATAGTTGATTTTATTGGCCATTGGGTGAGTATTCTAGAGAGAGTTAGACCATGTTTTGGAGCTTAGAGAGAGCTTGTAATCTCTTATATTCTTCATGTTTGTACGATATTTTTTTATTAGTGAAAGAGAACTTTGTTACCCCGTGCATATATAGGCAACTTGCTGAACCACATAAATCTCTATGCCTATTTTTTTGTAATTTTTTGTATTATTTTTTATTTCCCTTAATTTTCCCAAACTTTGGTTTTTATCTTATACATCCACCCCAAGTAAAATTTTTATTTTTATTTTTTTATGATAGAAATCCACCATCCAAACCCACATTTTTTTTCATTTTATACAATGTAGGTCTGGCACATAGTGAGTCGGACTAGCATTTGGTTTCCATTGAAGACGGTCCAACATATAGTGCGTTGGACCAACTTCTTGCCCCTATTGAAGTGGTTCTAACACACATCGTACTAAACGAGCTTTATTATAAACAATGAACCCGGCTCAGGATACGTTGTGTTGGACTAGCTTCATTATGAACCATGAATCCGGTTCGGCATAATATATGCAAAATTAGCTTTCAACCTCTATTGAAACCGGTATGGCACATATTGTGCCACAACAACTTGATTGGTTTTTAAAAAATGCATAGTGAAACCGCTATGGCACACATTGTGCCACAACAACTTGATTGTTTTTTAAAAAATGCATAGTGAAACCGCTATGGCACACATTGTGCCACAACAACTTGATTGTTTTTTAAAAAATGCATGCTTAGAGGGGGGACATTTACGCCATAAAAAAGTCATTTTTTTACTTGGCGGTGGATACCAAAAAAATAATAATAATAATTTTGGGTTACTAGCGTGGTGCACATAAATGTGGATCAAGGGGTATTTATAATTTTCCCTTTGATGCAAAGGGAAACTGAAGATTAAAATAGAAAACTTTTTTAAAAAAATATATTTAAAATAGAAAATTCTTGAGGCACATTCCTTTCCGAGGACAGTTTGTTAATTGAGCAAGCATTTTCAACAACTGCTTTTCCACAAAAAATGCATAAAATGAATTGAGAAATAAGAGCATAGAAATTGAGAAAGCACTTTCCTGATTGTGAAATAAAAGCATAGAAATCGAGAATGCACTTTCCCGAATTCTACAGCAACAACCGCATTCTCAAGTAACAAACACAGGAAAATGGTAATACGCAAGAAAAGACATACTAGTGAAAATAACTTTTTTGAATAAATTTGCCACAATGAAAAAGGAGGAAAAGCATACTATAAGATCATTTGGGCATGATCCCCTCTAGCCTTGAAATGCCTTCTAGCCTTCAAATCCGAAAGTGGGGGACTAGGGGTTGTGCCATTGACTAAAGGGTCTAGTTTGTGTAAGGTTGCAACATTAAACAATCCAATTAAGGTGCACCTCTAAATTTTATCATAAATATAATTTTAATATAAATTTTGTTTAGAATGGCTTGAGAATCTATTTCCATCTTTAATTATAAAATTTTAAACTCTAAGAATGGTTCAAATCAAGTAGACCTATAAAGACATGAAAATCTTGAAAACGGACAGTCTAGATAATATCTTGCAAGATACACTATTTTGCAGACGTAAAATCTTTTTTTCTTTTTATATTCATACATCTCGATGTTGAATGATCAATTAGAGGGTTTTCCAACATCCAAACAACCTTTTATGATGGATTTTTAATGAACACGTTTAATTCTACATTATAAGGTTGCAACCTTATATAAACTTTCCCTTTAACTAAATGTTTTTTTTTTTTGACTTTGTGCAAAGAAATTACACACTTCAACCCTCAGATTTTACATCTGTTAGCTCGGGGTTTCTGTAACCTTGTGTACCAAAGGTAAGTTCAACATGTGCACACCATTATAAGCTTTTATTTGGTTTAAAACACCAGCTGATTTTTCGAGCCTTTAGCAAAAAATTGGCATTACGCTGGTACCAATCTCATGAAGCTAGGGCAATTGATAATTTTTTTCTGAGTAATCCTGCTGAAACTTCAGACAATAGTTACAATCATCAATAACTAACCAATCAAGTTAAAGCTCGATTCCCCCACACAACATTCTCTTTCAAGCATTTCAACCAATCAATACGAAGTCGGAAAACGGCTCTATATAGGCATTCCGAAGGACACTCTTTATCACATGGCTTCTCAGATATGCTCAGGCTTCTCATGTGAGGCCTGTGTCTTAACCTATGAGTATCACTGCCCTTTGCATTTAATACAGAGCTATCCTAATCATTCCTAATAAATAGGTTTACTTACCCCAACAATATTTACTTACCCCCAAAAAAAAAAAAACGTGTGGTTTCTATATAGTTGCAACCTTAAGCAATCCAATTAAGGCACACTCCAAATTTTCGAATAAAACATTTTTTAAGATTATCTGCAAATCTATTTTTATATTTGATTATAAACTTTAAAACTCCAAAAATGGTTAAAATCAAGTAGATCTATAAACATATGAGATTCTTTGAAAAGTGACAGTCTAGATAAAATTGTTTTTGAAAATTGACGGTCTAGATAATTTGTTGTAAGATGCATTGTTTCTGATATTCAAAATCTAAATTTTGTTTTCGTATTCATACTCATACATCTCGATGTTGAGATGATCAATTAAAGTGTTTTTTAACATTAAAACAACCTTTCACGTAGTGCATCTTTAATTCTACATTTAAGGTTGCAACTTTATATAAACATTTTTCATATATATATATAAAATGTTGGTGTAGGCTCACTAGCTTACTATTACATATGAGTCCAATGGCTCAAATTTAATTTGGGTCGATCAGACGAACACGACCTCATTTTATATTTGAATTTTAATTTTAGTTTTTTTACAAATCCAAATCACATGAAATTTTCAATGTCTATTTTTCTCATCAAGGTACACCTAATAAAAATATTAAAAAATAATTCACAAAATACAATTGATCAAAATACCCCTGAAAAGTTTTGGGGATATGTCGGTCAATTTATTTTTTACTAAATATTTTTTTGATATTTTTATTAAATTCTCCTAGTCTTAAATAACACCCATCCAAAATTTCAAGTTATTTGGGTTTATAGAAGAAAAAAATTTTTAAATTCAAATATATAATGCAATTGTGATAATTGGATTGGCCTAAATTCAATATGGGTCATTGGGCTCATATGTAGTTAGTAAGCTAGTGGGCCTATGCCAACATTTTCATATATATATATATATATATAAACTTTTTTATTTTATTTTTTTTTACAGGAAGCCATCATCATCTTCCCAACCATATAATGAACAAAATTTAACTCCATAATCTTCCAAACTATCTACAGATTCAATCCTATGAATGAATATATGGCCCTTCCATACCAGCACCTTACATGGCAAAGTGGTACTTAGATTATGAATTACTATGATTTTTTTTTTCATAAATTTCCTTATATTTTTTTATAAATCTCATCTTCGCATTCTCTCATTGAAACTGATATGCAATGGGTGCAGTTCGTATAAGGCTGAGGCTCTAAATAGTTGTGCACCTTCAAATAACATCTAAAGATGTTGTTTTAGTACAAAAAAATATGTATGAAAGCCTAAAACTTTTTTATCTTTAATTATAAAATTTAAATCTTAAAAAATAGAGCAGATCAAGTAAATCTATGAACACTTGATAATCTTAAAAATTGCCAATCTAGATAATGCTTTACAAGATGCACTATTCCAAGATTAAGGGTTCAATTTTTTTTTAAGCCCATCTCAAAGTCGAGATGATCGGATTTAAGGGTTTTTTGGCATCGAAAAAACTTTTCTAGTGATCTTTTAAGGCGCCCCTTAATATTATTGTTTAGGGCCTCAACCTTACATAAACTTTTCCCTTATGGAATATGATGTGAAAACTTTTCCTAAGAGATTACACAAATCAATATCTCAATAAGGGACATAGCGACATTATAGTGAGGCAGCACACATTTCCTAAAAAACTCAAAATATATCTAAAACAATATGTCATAGCTACTTTTCTCTATTAAAAAAAAAAAATACAGTTAAATTTAACACCATACCTTTAAAAATAACAATAAAAAGAAAAATAAAACTATGGCAATATCTTTTCTATCTCTTAGTTTCATTTATCTGTCCTTAAACCTCCAGAGAAATCAATGGAGTGCATGGAAGAGAGCTCTGGATCCTTTGAGCTTTCTTCTTCTGAACAATCAATGGTTTGTTCTTGGTTATCAGGCATTTGTGTAGAGAACATGGGCAAAACTATGCCCTCAATCCTGCCTTCATTATCTACTTTCTCTTGGGAGGTATTGGTAGGCACAATACCCTTACTGTTCATCTCCTTTCCTTTCCCCCAAAGTACTGAATAAAGCCCTGCTACTATCAAAATTGAGCCCAAAACACTGCATCATGATCATTGAAACTCATTAGATGAGCACTAAACAACTTAACATAGGAGAAGAAAGCATTGAAATTCTCTCTCTCAAAGATATTCCATTCTTTCATTTTCATTTAAATTCTAGACTCGGAAATGATTTATTTTTCATCCTTTCCAATGTTTATCTTGGCCCCTTACCTTAAAGGAGAGAGGGAAATTTTATTCCACTGAGATATTTTGGTACCATATTATGTTTTGGTCAGTGCTCCAAAAGCCGATTTGGACAAGGCCAAGTTATTCGGCATCTGCACCCTGCCGAGACGAGAGTGACAAACTCGGATTTCTTAAGAGATCTTAAAATAATGCTGTTTGTTTTTACTAAATCACTAATAGATGATGCATAAACATATTTCCATATAATTTGTGTTTTCTGTGATCATTTGGTGAAATTTTTCATATTATGTGCTGTATTTATCTACTTTTCCCCGTTTCGAATTTTTCTAAATTCAAGCTATGCCTCAATTTCTTCTGTATAATTACTTCTTTAGCTTTTTACTGTTTTTTACTTTTACCACACACACTTATTTCAATTTTGAGCCCCTTCTGGGCTTGTATATTGTTCAGGTGAGTCCACTCAGACCCACCCGAGTTAATCGGTCCAGTCGGGGTGGAGTCTTGAGCCCACCCGAGGCGAGGCGAATAATTGAACATTGGTTTTCGGTTGAAATTTGTACCTTGAATCCCTAAAAGTACGGTCTTTTCAGTATTTGAACTACAATCAAAGTACAAGACACATAAGAAAACCAGTCGGTGTTATAGGAATGTTACTGACCTGCCCAAATACAATTTCTCATCGAATAAAAGTATTCCAATAACCCCCACCATCACAAGCAACAAGGGCCCGAACATGGACACAAAGAGGGGACCCCTCCTTGAAATTGACCAATTCATTAATGCAAATGCCAACCCTGATCCAAAAACTCCCTACAGTTTTCAACAATAACACAAACTCATCATTAAATTATTAATATCATGGCTTAATTAATTGAAAAGTAATTTTATACAATGGTTGTTTAGTAATATAATGAAATGATCTTTAAAAACCATGTTACCGCTATTTATTTAACTTCAAATTTTAAATATATAATCTTTAAATTCCAATGAACAACCCTAAAAAAAACAAAATTTGAAAATACACACCACAATAAATTTTTTTTTTAGTGCAATTAATATATGTCATCTATTTTAATGAGATGCTTAGATCTAAACCCTAGAAGAGATTTTTTTTCTTTTTAATTTTTTTAGATGGCTTTATTAGCATTATATGAATAATGTTAAAAAGGAAAAAAATGAAATTGAGTTTGTAAAGAGCTAGATCTTGAAATTCATCAAATAGATGGTCAAGATTCAATGTCGGAGGGAATTCATTTTGACTATATCTAGGATACAAATTGAATTTTGTTTTTCTTGAGATTGATCACTAGGATGAAGAGAGGGTGTGTGCCAAATTTAGAGTCAAATAAATAATAAAGATATGATATTTTTAGATGTGTGGTTTCATTATATTATAATGACACGGTGACATGATATCATTCCTCCAATTAATATCACGTCCAAAATTTGATAAAAAATCTTCACTTGGTGTTACATAATTTATTGTGACTTGGTATCTCAAGGGAATCTTAAATCTTTTTCTGTTACAATTTAACTTCAAAGTTTGATGAAAAACCAAAATCTTTTTCACCCCAAAATACGCCATTGCATGAGTGAGCTCTCATCCAAAAACAGGCAGGCATAAAGAAATGTATGGTGACAATTGACAATTGGGGTACATGAAAGGGCTTGATAATTAGATAACAATTGGTAAGTTGAAACTGAAAGGACAAAACAATTACAAGAGGAAGAGGAGGAGGAGGAGGAGGAAGACGAAGAAATCAAAAGAAATGTTTCAAAATTTGCCTAACTTAGGGACTCACATTGGAATGGAAGGCTGTAGATCCACACCGAAAAACCTAGAATCGCCCGAGTCTCCCAATTTTACTGTATTTTTAAGATTTTTTTTAAAAATTCAATGCCCCGGTACGAGGGTCACCTGAGTCAGATAGGGAGTACTCTAGCTCAAGTCCTTTGTGAGTGGGAGCCTGAGTCCAACTTTTTAGACATTGATCAAGACTATGTGGAATGAACTTGTTGATCATCTGAAGAAAATCAACTTTCCTTTATTTCTATAACTAAGACCCTAATAAAAATAATGGGTATCTCAAGAGGAGGTATTGCTTTCTTCTTTTTCAGGTAAGAAGGGGTATGGCTCATACCCAAGCAAGCGCAAGCACTTACTTTGATTTCCACCCTTTTGGCCTACTGTGTTAGAGCCTGTTCAAATCCCATGCCTAGACCCAGTAATAGAAAATAAGAGATATATGCCAAGTGATGCCATTGACTTGGCGTCATGTTTATTTTATGAGTCGCATACAACATTCTTTATGAAAGTGGTTTTGACATGGTATTCAAAAGTGAGGTTGCTTTCAAGTGGAAGTCTCAGAAAGGACGAAAGGTAGGTCTAAAAGGACATGATTGGAAGCAGTGAGAAAAGATAGGCCTCACTGAAGATATGGCCCTTCATAGAGCTGAACGGTGGACCAGGATTTGAAAAAAAACTTTGATGACGATGATGATTCAAAAATGAAATTGTCAAAAACTTACTGTGTAAAGAACAACCAGAAGCCTGATATTCCAACCCAAAGCCCAAGCTGAAATATCCCTTTCCACAATGCTTGTAATTACGGCACATTGGATGGATGCCATGGAACTCGTTATTGCTGTTGTTGTATAAGGAGCTACAAATGTCTTGCTCATCTTGGCCTGGGAGAGTAAACAATTGTCTTCCTTAATATTTTTTTTTCGTTTTTTTTGTTTTTATAATTCAAATAAAATAATTTTTATAAAAAAAGAAATAAGTAATAGTGGGATAAGTTCATGTGAAAGATTGGCAAAATATGCATGAATACAAATTTCATTTAGCAAAAAGAAATTTCAATAGACCATGCTAAAATTTTCAATGAAATAACAGATAGGAAGTATTCATAAATTTAATGGCTATTTCAATACTAAAATATGTGTTCACCTATAGCTGAAAAGTAAGTGCATCCAAAAAAATTATTCCTAAGAGACGTAACCGTAATAAACTGGACCATTGATCATTTTTCACAAGTGTATGTGTGTCTTAATCAAGTGTCCTAATCTTCTCAAATACTATTAAATTTATCAAAGGAAATATCATTTAAGGAATCCCTTACAAAATCATGAAGGGGACCACAACAATAACATTAGAAGGTTTATATTTTAGTTTTTATTTCACTTAAATACTTTCTCAAAAACGTATATTAGAAAATACCCAAATTGTTTACATTCACGTTGAACAAGCAAGGGTATTTTAAAAAATTTAGCATTTGGATACTTATGCCATTACTTTGAGGCCTCTTAGGTGGGTCAAATAAAAAAAATGCCCTGCTTATTCAAGATTCCCAACGGCGCCATTTGGGTACACTTGATATTTCTTGAAAATAAAAAAAAAAACCTTAAAACTCTAGTTGGTATCTTTTTTTTTTACCCCCTCAATTATATTTTCCCTTTTATTAATGTAAAAGTATTTGGCGATCGGGCTGACTCACTTATTTATGTTTGCTGCCCTTTTGAATTCAAAATTTTAGGTTTGCTAATCTCAACCATGACGATGACCATGAATTTGTTTTTTTTTTTTAAATAAATAAAATAGCCGTGCATCCTAGAGATAGACATTTAGTGTATAATAGGTGAGTGAAATAGGAAATAGTAAATGTGCAATATGGTCATATATTTTTGTTAAGTTACCTGGATTAGGAACCAGATGGCCCATGCTAAACAGCTTAACACCACAAAAAATGAGCCAAGAATCATTTCTTGGGCATCAATGGAGTTATCGGAATTTGAGTCTGAATATTTCAAGTGGATGCCCGATGATTTCAAAGGGACAATAACGCCTTTGTAAAACGTCATAAGCATCGCACCACCCACGCACATTACTGTTCCCCAAATCTTTGCGTGAGCTGCTAAGGTCTTTAAGCCCACTGTCTCCATTCTGTAAAATTTAAACAAAATTTGACTTCTGAAATAATCAGCGGGAGAATAAAGAAGAAAGGAACCAAACAAAATTTTGGGGCGGCAATGAGCCGCGTGACCCAATCCTAAAAAAACTAGGGTCTGGGTCAGGGTTGGCCAACTGTAGCCCCAATGTAGGTCCGGGCTGGGCCTGGGCTAAGGTTGGCCCAGTTTGGCCTAACCAGACTCTCTTTTTCTTTATTTTTTTCCTTTTATTTTTATTTTGGCCATGCTATGCCCAGCCTCGATGGCCCCCCGGCCTCCTTGGCCTAGTTTGGGTTGGGCCGGGCCCGGACCAACCCTGTAGGGATTAGGGCCGGGCTACAACTAGGCTGGCCCTTACCTAGGCGTGACAGGTTGCCAGCCCTAAACAAAAACTAGAAAACTATCTTTCGAATTTTATGTTACGCTTGCTGTAAATACCAAAAAATTAAGTACAATGCTTTCCTTTTAGAGGTAGGTAGGCGTGAGAGTGCAATAGTACGGAAGGCGCTCCTCATTGAACCATGGTTTAAGAGATCGGTGATTCGGATTGGGACTAACCAATCACAATTAGGAATAGGTAGGGTTGCACTAGATCCTGTAAAAATGTCAGTAATCGGCATGCTCAAGGGATTCCCACTGATTTCTATTGGTTCACTAACAAAACCAGTCAGTTGTGTCAGAGAACCAACACGAATCGGATTCACCTTTTTTAAAAAGTTTTTTAATATTTTAGTCCCACTTAATTTTTAATTTTTTTTATAATTTCCAGTTCGATAAACCAGATTTTCGATTCATCAAACCGAATATGAAATCCAGAAGAACGATATGGGTCACCGATCTGTTTTTTAAAGCCTTGCACTAAACCATTGCTCTTGTCGAAGAATACTAGCATTTACAAATCTTACAATGCACTTGGATAAGTTCTAATATTTAATTAGAAAAATGGGTTCATATAATATATGATTATTTACTTTTAGATAAGGGGGCTACAGTCGCTCAAACCTGTCAATGTGAAATTTGATAACTTCGGGTTGTTTTTAAAGTATGAAAAATATTTTTTAGACTTTGAGGCTGGTCGAAAGGACGACTCCAGCTACCCGATTTCACATCCAACTACTAAAGTTGATTGTGATCTCCTTGTATTAAAAGTAAATGGTCTATGTACTTTACCTTAATGGTTGTTTACATCAAAAGGTGTGGATTAAATAAAACATCAACCTTAAGTAATCTAAGTAAGACGTAACTTCAAAATTTATCGGAAGATGTAGTTCCAGTACCAAAAACCATTTCAATAGCCTAAAAATCTATTTCCACCCCTAATTACAAAAATTTAAAGATCAAGTAAATCTATAAATATTTGTTAGATGCACCTTAGTTTAATTATAAAAGATTGACTCCTTGGTATGGACTTTTCATTCAATGAACACCCATATAGTCTTTTACCCATGTACGTAAAGCTTGGGAATCCCCTGCGAGTGTTGTGTAGAGTTTGCAAAAATATGAAGGGATTGTAGACTATGAGACCATTTACCAATTGTTATAAGAAACTCACAATCACTCTCAATCATCAGATATTAAGTTGGGGTGTATCACAAAGTTTGATATTTTTCTTTGAATGTTGAGTCTAGTCAATGACACACTTATAACCACCCAAATTAAAATCTGATGGACATGAGTGATTGTGACCTCTTTTTACTAAAATTATTTGGTTTCTTTGTATACTTTTCCAAAACTAAGAACTTTGCCCTACATATAAATATAAGTAATAATGCATCTAACATGCAAAAGTAAAAGAAAAGTTTTATATGAATCAGTAAGGTGCAAGAGCCCGCTGACCCTTGGATGTAGTGTAAATTGCCCTAGATCAAACAATATATAGACAAATCCAACAACAATCCCCAAACAACACTTCTAATGTTTTTTTATTTGTCCCGTATTCATGATCAGCTTGTCCTAGATCATGAATCATGAAATTTGGATAAAAAATCCACCTTAAAGATGGATTTTAGAGGGAGGCCGTATATGTACATATGAGTTGGCTAACTCATAAAAACCCCATCCAAAGTAAATTATTTGGTTATTTTATGAAGAAAAGTTTACCTCTTGGGCAATTGGACAAGTGCATTAGGGAAGTTAACTTCAATTTTTGGGCAATTGACAAGTTCTTTAGCATAGTATAGATGGAGATCTTACATGCCATTTTAAAGACTACTTGCTTGGGGAACCTTATAGTGTAAAACTATTTGTCTTTGCTCACAATCATTTTTAACTGTTAGAAGTCATATTGGATAACTTTGAGTCGTAAAGTTTGATTATTATTATTATTATTATTAACTTTGAGCTTGATGAATGTTACATCTCAAACCATTTGATTTCAATATAATTATCAAGAGATAATTATCAAGGCTAATGTGACCTCTTTAAAATGAAGATAAATAGTATTGTTATATTCTTCATGTTTTATTAAACTACAACCTCTGGTGAGAAAGAAAATCTTATAAACCTACCAATATACCATTCATTACAGTGATCAATCTTAATAAATAAAAAAGAGCTAGCAATGACACAAAATTTCCTGCTGATCATTTTTTATAATAAAAACAATAATGACCCAAAAATTTGCTGGAGTGTTAGTCTAGTCGTTTAATTGCAAAAAAACTAAACTTTCTCAATCTATTCAAAGCTATTTTGCAAAATTCCGAAAAAGAAATCCTTCTAAAATGGTGTTTCCTAGCAGTATAAGGCGCATAATATACTCTTGCGCTGACCTGAACCTTTTATTGAATGAAAATTTTCAGATCATTTTTAGTCCTACATATTCACATAAAATACTAACTTATTTGAATTCCACATGATCCTAAAAAATATATAAACTAATTGTTACTTGAATAAACAAAAAAAGGCCTGGTCTGTTTTCATTTATAATCAAAAGGAAAAAGTTTGTATAAGGTTGCAACTTTATATTATAGAGAAAAAAAGGCACGCCTACAAAATCCATCCAAAAAGGTTATCCTAATATTGGAAAACCCTCTAGTTGATCATCTCGAGGACCTTGAGATGTACGAATGTGGAATTTTTTTGAACGCCAAAAATAGTTCATTATGTAATGTTCATGCATTTGTAGATCTGCTCAATTTGAACTATTATTTGAGTTTTAAACTTCATAAGTAGATGTAAAGTAGATTTTTAGGTCATCATTGAAATTTCTGACAATAAAATTACATCTTTTGATCAATTTTCGGAGTGCGCTTTACTTGAATTGTTTAAAGTTGACACCTTATACAAACCATACCATAATAAAAAAAAGGCATTCTACGTTTGACACAAAAGAAAGAGAAGATTGAATGAAAGCTAGAAATTTGGGAAAAATACAAAAATATGAAAGAATAACATAGAAAATGGACAAAATCAAATGAAAATAAAAAAAAGGGCAAACAAGTAAAAATAACTAAAATATTTCAGAGAATATATATTAGATACACCAATTTTCCTGTAGTTCCTATTTGTTACTCGTCATCATGACGACTTCATAATGTTAACGTAGTTGAGTTATAGGGAACAGGGATGTGGTCGTGGTTATAACACCACTTGAGTCTCAGCTACAGATCTAAGTTTTCATTCCCACACTTGAGTCTCAGCTACCGATCTAAGTTTTCATTCCCACTTATGTATTCGAAAACCACTAATTATTTTAGAAAGGCCTATATTATATTGATCTACCAAACAAAAAAGTTTAAACCTCGCCAGCTTAGGCTTAAATGTATTAGTATCATATTTTCTATATTGCCCTTATTGTTTAAAAAACTATGCTCCTTTTATAGGGGTAGTTGTGTTATTCTATAACGGAAAGCAGTGATTCTTTAACCTAATATAAAAAGATATCCATGGAAAAAAAAAGGGTTTCATAGTACTTCATTAATATATAAACATCTTTGCACTTTAATAAATATCAAAATGATGAAAGCCCTTAAAATACAAATAAAATATAATGGGCAGTGATTTCATGCAACGATTGTATAGTAATATAATGCAACAATCTTTAAAAACAATATTAGGCCCATTTGTTTGATCCAAATTTAAAAATATATACTCTTTCTTTCTAACGAACAATCACAAAAAAAAAAAAAAAAAAAATTGAAAACAAAACATAAAATGCATTTTTTTAGCCCAATTAACATAGATCATCCATTTTGATAAGATGCTTAGATCTAGGCCTTAGAAGGATTTTTTTCTTTTCCAATTTTTTTAGATGACTATATTATCATCAGATGAACAACGTTAAAAAATAAAAAAAAATGATTTTAAATTTGTTAAGGTTAAGATCTTGAAATTCACCAAATGAATGGTCTAGATTCGTTGTTACAGGGGACTCATTTTGATCATATCTATTGTTTAAATTGAACTTTCACTTTTTTGGGATTGATTATTAAGATCAAGAGAGCGTGTGTGCAAAATTTTGGGTCGTACAAATACCACAAACGTGATTTTCTAGAAGTGTGGTTGCATTATAATATGATACAATTGTTGTATTAGATCATTTCTCAAACATAATACTAGTGCTTTTACTTAAGGGAAAAGTTTATATAGAGCCGAGGCTCTAAACAATCAAAATTTGAGCCTATCACAAAAAATTTATTAGAAAAGGTTGTTTTGATGTCCAAATATCTTCAAATTGATCATCTTGACATCAAGATGTATGCACATAAAAAAAAACGGATTTCAAGTTTTGGAAATAATGTATTTTGTAATGCATTTTTTGACCGTCAATTTTCAAGATTTTCAAGTTTTCATTGATCTGTCGATATACACTATTTTTTAAGCTTTAAACTTTATAAAAAAATATAAAAATATATTTTAAGTCGATCACAAAATTTTCAATATTGAAACCACATTTCTCGACACTATTTGAAGGTAGGCTCTAATTTGATTGTTTAGAGCCAAGGCTCTATACAAACCACACCTTTTAAGTAAAGAAAAAAGTTTATATAGAGCCGAGGCTCTAAACAATCAAATTAGAGCCCACCTAAAAACTTTCACTAGAAGAGGTTGTTTTGATGCCCAAATATCCTCAAATTGATCATCTCGACATCAAGATGCATTGAGATGAGAAAAAAATAGATTTCAAGATTTGGAAATAGTGTATCTTGTAATGCATTTTTGTACCTCCAGTTTTCAAGATTTTTAAGTTTTCATATATATGCTCGTTCTACACTATTTTTGAAACTTTAAATTTTATAATTAAAGATGAAAATATATTTTAAGGCTATCACAAAGATTCCAGTATTGAAACCATATTTCTCGATACTATTTGAAGGTAGGCTCTATTCTGACTGTTTTGATCCTCGGCTTAATACAAACTGCACCTTTAAGTAAAAGGTGCAATTTGTATAGAGCCTAGGCTGTAAACAATCAAATTAGAGCATCTATCATTTATCCATATTCACAATATAAAATTCCAAATTTAACCTTGGACTCAAAACTACTAGGAAACTCAGGAATTGAGAACGAACGTAATACACAAAAGTTTAGTCTGATTTTATAATGGAAAATTGTATGCCGTCGAAAAATAGTAAACCATCCATCTTAAAGATAGATGCAAGTAAGTATTCTATCTAAAAACAATGGAAACTATCGGTCCAAATGTTTTTTTACTAGAATTATTATTTTTAGTTTTTAAAATTTATTTATTTTTTCATATTCATGATCTCCATGTTAGAGATTACATGTCTTTAAAAATTAACTCTTAAAATCCATCTCAAAAATAAATTTATTAAGATACCCATATTTCTACATATACGGGCTTGGCCGCATAAAAACCGGGTCCTTTTATAATTCCCAATATAAATAAAAACTAAATTTTAGTTGATGTAATGTACCTGAAAGGAACTGCCAAGACGAAAGTAAGAGCTGGAAGTAAATTACACAACGCACAAGCAAGTGTTGGAGAGGTTTTTTTGAGCCCTGCAAAGTAAAAGCTCTGATTCATTGTTGCCCTGCATATTACCCAAAATCAGTAAATAATAAAAGGAAAAACTAGAAAATATAATATTCATAAAATGGTCTAGAAGCCCAAAACTTTGGAATTTGTTAATAAGAGCAGTAGATAAATGTAAAAAATCAAATAAAATAAAATAAATAAAGAATGATAATAATAATAATAATAAAGAAGAAGAAGAGGAGAAAGAAAGAGAGAAAGAAGGAATAGAAAATAAATGGGAAAAAAGGCTTACCCAAAGAATGCACATAAGAAGATCTGAAATAGTATTTTCCTGTTGAATTTCAATTTGGTATTCCTGAAAGAAAAAAGGGAAATTTATCAAACTTCATGGGACATACACTATTTAACAGTTACACCTTTGCAACTGTTCCAACTCATAATCATATATCTTTTAAGGAAAAAGTTTACATAGAGCTGAGGGTCTATACAATCAAATTAGAGCCCACCTAAAGCCTTTCACTTGAAGAAGTTGTTTTGATGCTCAGATATCTTCAAATTGATCATCTCAACATCAAGATGCATGGACATGAGAAAGAAATAGATTTCAAGCTTTGGAAATAGTGTATCTTAGAACACATTTTTTTACCGTTAATTTTCAAGATTTTTAAATTTTCATAGATCTGCTAGATCTACACTATTTTTTAAGCTTTAAATTTTATAATTAAAGACAAATATATATTTTAAGGTTAGCACAAAGATTTCCAATATTAAAACCACATTTCTCGACAATATTTAAAGATGCGCTTTACTTTGATTGTTTAGAGCCCTGGCTCTATACAAACCCCACCCATCGTTTAATAGAATTTTGAAATTAAATCAAATTATTCGAGTAAAATACTAAAGAGTTAATCGCTTGATATATTTTCCGATTAAAGAATGATAAGAGATAAAAACAATCATTTTTATGCTGCCGTCTTTCGAGAGAATGAAAACCTCATAACGGAAGTGGCACCCTCTATTCTCTCTCATGCGAGTGAATTATGCTCCTGCAGGAGCATATTGCGCACTTACTCCACTTAGGAAGATCCTTTTTATCATAAATTTTGGGAATCAAAATTACTAAATGATTATGTTCAATTAAATTTGAGTTTTCTAATACTTAGGTCTCATGTTTCAAATAAGCCCTAAACAATCAAAGTAGGTGCACCTTCAAATAGTGCTAAAATATGTTGTTTCAATATCATAATTTTTTTATGATGGCCTGAAAATTATTTTCATCTTTAATTATAAAATTAAAAGTTAAAAAATAGTGTAAATCGAAAAAATCTATGGATACTTGAAATCTTGAAAATTGATAGTCTAGATAATACAGTACACAATTCACTATTTTCAAGACTTAAAAATTAATTTTTTTCTCACGTCTATATATCTTGAGGTCAAGATGATTGAATTGAGAGTTTTCAGCATCACAACAACATTTTGCAATGATTTTTTGAGGTGTGCCTTAATTTGATTGTTTAAGGCCTCACCCTTATTATATAAACTTTTTCCTTCAAATAATAAATAGTTTCTTTTCAATGCATTATTTTTTCTCAAGCCCATAGAGAATGCAATGTGGAAATTTTTTTATTGAAATCGGCATAGGGTTGAGAAGTTTTGGATAGTTTCTTTTCAATTGAGGCATTTATTTCAAGCCCATAGAGAATGCAATGTGAAGTTTTTTTTTTTATTGAAATCGGCATAGGGTTGAAAATTTTTAGATCCCCAAAATTTGGGATCCTAAAAATACTTCTAGATTGGGTTTTATCGGAGGGAGTAAATAGACAGTGTACTCCCTCACAGTGGAAAAAAGGGCATTTCTATAACTTTGGAGTATTATCATTGAGGGGCATTTGGGTTAGTATGCAGTGGAGTGAATGTCATCACCCTGATTTTCTACGTCGTGGTGATGCATAATAAATCACAAAACTGCATGAACAACTCTCTCATGGAACCCACAGCACATTGTGATTTATTCAAAAGTGATTTACATATAGACCCTAAAATTTTAGGTCAAATACGAATGCTCATGTAGAAATTACAAAAAAAAGAAGTCGGTCAACTCACTTTTTGTCATTTTTTTAAATTTTTAAAATTACTCATTGGTCAACCTGAATTTTAATTATTATTATTATTATTTTAATTTTTCATTAATAGAGCAATACTTTAAAGCTTGAAGAACTACCCTACTCATGAAAAAAATTATATATATATATATGAAAAGTTTATATAGGCCTAGGCTCTAAACAATCAAATTAAAGCCTACCTCAAAATTTTCGTTAGAAGATGTTGTTTTGATGCCTAAATATAATCAAATTGATCATCTTGACATCAAGATGCATGGCATGAGAAAAAAATAGATTTCAAGTTTTGGAAATAGTGCATCTTGTAACGTATTTTTGGACCGTCAATTTTCAAGTTTTCGTAACTGTGCTCGATCTACACTATTTTTGAAGCTTTAAATTTATAACTAAAGATGAAAATATAATTTAAAGCTATCACAAAACTTTCCAATATTGAAACTATATTTCTTAACACTAATTAAAGGTGGGCTCAAATTTGATTGTTTAGAGACTCGGCTCTATACAAACGCCACCCTATATACCTATACATGAAGCATTTCGTATTTAATTTTAGGGTCCATGCGTAAATTACACTCTCAATCTTCTTACCTTTCAAAGAAAAAAGCCAAGGGGGCCATGACAGTAGTAGCCACAAACTGCCTGTAAGTGACCATCACAAATGGGTTCATCCCACTATCCAATGCCATTTTGCACAAAACATTGAGCCCTGTAAACGCAATTTGCACCACGATCATGGCCACGACGGGCCCGAAGCCTCCTCCCATCTTCTTCTTCTTCTGATTCTGAGAAGAGAAAGAAACAAAGAGGCTTAAAAGATACGATCCCCCCAAAACCCAATTTATACACCATGAAAAAAGTTGAGACGTGAAGGAACAAAATTTTAATGTAACTGAAAGTGAAGGAGCAAAAAGGGTGCTGATCTTTCCCTGCTTAGGACCCTACCTGGCATAAGCTGTGTTTTTGTAGCCTTTTGATGGAGACGGTTTTGCATGAGAGAGAAAATGGTTTTTAGAGAGAGAGAGAGATAAAATCTCTCTCTCTCTCATATATGCTACCGGCAATGGACACTCATAGATTGTTCTTTGCCTTTTGCTGCGACGGTTTCTCTGAGAAAAGGTGAAGAGAGAGAAAGAGAGAGATCGGTCTCTTTTCTCTCTACTCTCCCTCGCTTATTTGGTATGGCTCTCTTTTGGATGGATTGATTTGTAAACGCCTCAAGCTTTCTCGAAAGGAAATAGTGGCACGCCTCTGATATTTTTTGTTTTTAAATTACACAATGCTCCTTATTTAACACGTTTGGTTAAGGTGGCCACTTTATATATCATACAACTAAGATGTACCTCTAAATTTTGGCTGCTGGAGGATCTGGAACCATAACGATGGCTTAAAAATATATGTTCAATGTTGAACCCGAAATTTAAAATTTTTTAAAAATACAAATCAAACATATTTATAAATAGAGTTATTTACATACAGACCTTAAATAAGTTAAAAAAATACAAGTTGCTCCCTTTGTACCTGAAAATTACAATTAAAGTCGGTCAATGTAAAAAACATTTGACAAAATTACCCCTCGATCATCCTTGAACTTTTTTTTTTTTTTTTCAAAATATAAAGTTGCTTTTTAAAAAAACACATAGTTGCGGTCTAAGGATTTCAACATCAGACCAAAACTTAAATTTTGAAAAAAAAAAAAGAAAAAACGGTCCGAGAATGTCATCTTCAGATCGCAGCTTTAAGTTTTGAAAAAGAAAAAAAACGGTCCAATGATGCCATCCCTGGAATGCTTTTAACTTTTGAAAAATAAAAATAAAAAAAAGGGGTCCGGGTATCGTTTTCTTTTTTTAGAAACTTAAAGTTGCAGTGTGGGGATGAATTTTTTTTTCTCTTCAAAACTTCAAGTTGCGGTATAAGGATGACATCCTCGGACCGAAACTTTAGTTTTGAAAAAAAATAAAAAATAAAAATAGTCCAATAATGCCATCATCAAACCGCAACTTATGTTTTGAAAGAAAACAAAAAGCAGTCCCAAAATTTCAACATCAGATTGCAATTTTAGTTTTGATAAAAAAAAACGTTGTTCGAGAATTTCATCCTCGGACCACAATTTAAATTTTGAAAAAAAAAAAAAATTGTTCTAGAATACTATCCTTGGATTGCAGCTAAAGTTCTTGACAAAAAAAAACAGTACGAAGTTGGCATCCTCAGACTTCAGGGTCATTTTGTCAAAAAAAAATTGTATTGATCTATCTTAATTGTAATTTTCAAGTATAAAGAGAGCAACTCGTATTTTTCTAACTTATTTAAAGTCAGTACATAAATAACTCCTATAAATACTTGAAAATCTTAAAAATAAGCGCATCATATAACTTTGTACAAGATATGCTACTCTTGGGATTTGAAAATCGGTATCATATAACTTGTTACAAGATACGGATTTGAAAATTGGTGGACCTCATGTATTCTTATTTTGGATGAGGACCTCTTTCCCGTAGTGTCCGAATTCATTGAATTTTGTTGAATTTAACGTCAAATACTTAGAACTAATAAGAATGAGAATACATGCAATTCAAATGAATTGACCTAAAAAAAGAGAAATCAATATATGAAATGAAATGTAAATGTGTAATTCTATGAAAAAAGCCAATTATAATGAAGCGTGTAAGTTCTGTGCCTAATTCAATTGTAATTTGATCCAAAGTTAGATACCAAAGAATATAGTAATGACAAAGATCGGGTCGAATTTTATATAGGAATTCCTTTATAAATATCTAACCTCGAGATGCAATAAATAAATAGCCGTACTTAGAAATAATAAAAAATACAAGCAATATATTTACTAAAAAAAAAAATCTTCAATGTAGAAATGATGTCATTGATAGCCTAAACCATTTGAGGCTGCCTCTTTGAAATATTGAGTGTCTTTTTTTATTCTATTCTTCTTGTAACGGTATTACGGGGCCACCTGAGTCTAGTCAAACTTGCGTGAGTAACTCTGCCTCGTCCTATGGATGAGGCCGAGTTGGGACGAGTTCCATGGGAACTTGCTCCATCTTTATAAATGAGATAAAAATTAGAAAACAAATTTAAAAAGGAAAAAAAGAAGAGTTAAAAGAATGAAAAAATGTAAAAAAAAAAAAAAGGAAGAAGAAAATGCGAATTAGGTTTTTAGATGATTTTAAAAGTTTTTAAGCTGATTTGGGTACTTTTAAGAAAATGGAAATAACTACTGCACCACGGCTAACAAGATTTTAAAAAGGGCCATTATAACGAAAATAATGCAAGAAAACTGCCCCTACTTGTGATCTTGTATAAAGGGAAACGTACAGCGGTATAAAACGGTCTGTACTGAAAATAATGGCAATTGTTATGTAAATAAAATGATGTTGAAAATAATTACATAACGGCCTTTATAACACAAATAACAGAAAAAGAGCC
>NW_006498057.1:3907848-3919695 GCF_000471905.2 Amborella trichopoda | reverse complement strand
AACAAACACGGTGTATGGCACATTCCCACATTCCATAAGCTCTTATATCAAACTATTCAATACCTTGGCATATTCCAAACAAAGAAGAAGAGAAAGGAAAAGGAGTCAACACATAAATGGTATTCTTTCATTTACAACTTGATCTAAAAGTTTTTTCCAATAAATAGTAAGTTTATATGTGCATGTGTGTGGGCCATTGTCATTTTTTGAAATACTAGAGCAACCTAAAAGACAAGGAAACTACAATATTTCACAAGTAAACTTTCAAAACCTACAGAAAACCTACAAACATGAATATTAAATTTTGAGTTACCAGTGCTGAACTATTCTTAGTATGCTTCATGGAACTAAAATCACACATTTGCTATAAACCTAGAGAAATCAACTCTGGAGTTCTCCGAAAAACACACACCGTAAAAAAGCAACCAATATTTCCGAATACCTCATGCATTGCTTTGCATGGTGTATATACATATATGTATCCAAAAAAACTTCGCTTACACGATTGCATCAATACCCAGCATGAGCAACAACATCAAAATTCAGTACACATGCTTTGCAAAAAAAATCAGCACACATACTTTGCGCAAAAAGCAAATACACTTTGCAAAAAGATTACTAATTATGTACTAAAAACTTCACATCATATGAATGCTTTGCCAAATATAAGTTAATATGCTATGCAAAAACAAGCACATATGCTTGCAAGAATCACAATAAGCTTTGCAAAAAAATCAGCATATATGCTTTGCAAAAATCAGAACATATGCTTTGCAAAAATAAGTGCATCTGCACACATGCTTGAAGAGCCTCAGAAATTTGATCATGAGCCAAGACATTCATGGTTCACAACTGTGATGAATTTAAGCTCGCAGATAAATCATTGAAAGTTTACTAAAATAATACTCTGAATAGTACTGGGCAATGTACTAGCCCTAAAACTCTAGTCCAGACAATCCATATACAGGTATTTGTACAAGTTCCAGCTATTTATCAGTAGCACAAAAACATGCATAGAATCAAAAGTAGGAACACATTCATGAATGATATGGATAGAGAAGAAAGAATGCCAATACTCAATAGATTCATAAGAGTACAAAGCCAAAGGAAGGTAAAAGGGCCCTAATGCAGGTCACTGTTTCCTACAATGCTTTTTCCCTTTTGTTTACAATAAGGTTAAACCCATAAAAATGCTTAGTTTGGAAGCTTTTTTTGGGTAAATTACAAGAATATTTGCAGCATGCTTAATCAAATTCTTTATTAACTGACTCATGGTTGGACTCCAACTAATTCCAACGGGACTCTGGCAAACATTTGGAGTTCGGACCTCAACAAAGTCTCAAAGTTTTACCCATACTAAAGGATGTGAGCACCTGGCAATTGAGAAGCTACTTTATTGATTGAACACTCAGACTAGGAAAGAAAAAGAGGTAAAAAGTTTATCTTACAAAGTTGGGTGAATTATCAATTGGAGCTCAGTATATTCATACTTCCGCCATCATGTTTGTTACCAATCTAATCTTGCCTAGTCATTTTGTTAGTCAATCTATAAATATATATCTTTTGCACTTTAAGCGCCAGAATTCCATTGTTAGAATGCAAGTCTTTTTCCTTTATTGCTAGTGAAGTTCCAGTCATTAATCATTAATAGCTAAAGATACAATAGAACAATGAGTCTGACTTTTTCTCTAATACATTAGTATATTTCTAACTTCATTCTTTTAACTCCAACACTAAAATTTTATGAAGCATATTATGATTATCCTTCTAAGTTAACAATTTTTTTAGTAGTGCCTAAGTACCTTATTAATGGAACAGTACATGAATGTAATAATACAGTTCAATAAGTTTCCCCCTTTTCAGCTATAGAGTTACCAATGATGGAATTATGGAATTTGATTAAAAAAATGGCTGTCATACAGTAAGAGAAACAGGAAAAACAACTATCTTAGAGTTCAGATATTAGTTATTTCTCATTATTTCAGATTTTTTTTGTTTCTTTATTTAGCTTATTCTTTCCCATAAGTTTCTAATATATATTCTACCTTTTCAATACGTTTATCACCTTAACTAGTCCAATTTTTTGAAGCTTTATGCTTTGAAGACCATACCTTCACACATAACACTCTATTCCGTCTTATACATACGCGAGGAAGGTCATCAAAAAAGAAAGAACTCATCTTCTTTCTTTTATCACTTACAAGACGTGCGAGATGAAAGTCTCATGCACGGTTTTGAATGAGAGAAAAAAGTGAGGAATCCTCTTTTCGACTCTGACTCTCCCACTCCAGTAGTTGCTTTTCTTTTTGTTACTTCCAATGGACATTATGCACTTGTTACACAACAACCCCTTAGAGGAAGGGCCACGCAAGGAGGACAACGAGTAGAAGAAATGGAAGTCTGGGCTCTAGAGGGATTTGGTGTTGCTCATATTTTACAAGAGATGCTTACTTATAAATCCGACCCTATTAGAACACGTCAAGAACTACTTGGTACCACGATCATTGGAGGAACAATATCTAAGCCTGAGGGTGCTCTAGAATCTTTTCGACTGCTCGTTCGAGAACTACGATCTTTGGCTCTAGAACTGAAGCATCTCCTTGTATCTGAGAAGAACTTTCAGATTAATAGGAAGGTCGGAATGAATCAAAATTTTTCTTCTATGATTGACCAATATAAACATCAACAACTTCGAATTGGATTAGTTGCTCCTCGACAAAGAACTGCTTAGGCCAACAAAATCCTACCTAATGGAAAGATGGTTGGAGAAGTGACAAAACCCTATACTTTTCATTACATAAGCAATAAACCGGAAAAAGATTGATTGTTTTGTGAAAGAATCTTTGGACCTATAAAAAGTGGAATTTGAGCTTGTGGAAATTACCGAATCATCGGGGATGAAAAAGAAGACCCGAAATTTTGTGAACAATGCGGAATCGAATTTGTTGATTCTCGGATACGAAGATATCAAACGGGATACATCAAACTGGCATGTCCAGTGACTCATGTATGGTATTTGAAACGTCGTCCCAGTTATATCGCGAATCTTTCTGATAGACCTCTTAAAGAATTAGAAGGCCTGATATACTGCGATGTGTGATTTGATCAAAATTACAATTCTACAAGTTCATGATGAAAAACTGTCATCCCGTTCAATCCAATTGGGATGCCTCCAGCTCTGACATGTCTCTTAGGAGAAGTAACATGAAGCTCAGAATTCTGGGTTTATTCAATACTTCCAAATGAACTCAAAGTGCCTTTACAAATCATGGACTAGCAGAATCAAAGCTTGACAATCAACACCATTCAAAATCACTACATAACTCAAAGCAACATCAGTAGAAGGATTATGAAAGATGCACACTGAACAAATGAAAGAACTGTGATACAATAAAAGAAATCAGATGTCCAGCCTTGGACCTATAACTTCCTTTTAAGTATAACACTGGACCCAAGGTCAGAAGTAGCACAAATGTCATAAACATCAGCTTCAAACTCAAATGAGATGCTATTTGCATCAAGATGAATATTTATATTAGCAAAAGGTGCATGGAAAATAATTCTAATTAAATCCATAAACACACTTTCATGGCATAAGAGTTTCGAAATTCCAATTCATGCACCTTTTCCAAACTAAATGCACACTAGAATATGGTAGCAAAAACCACACTTACAAAAGATCTTGCCATCTCCTATTTCTCCAGTTCTTGCTTCATCAATAATCTTTTCAATAACTGCTTCAACCTACAAGGTGATATTATTCAAGGAACGATACCATCATTTATGAAATTTTAGAAGTCTTGATACAAAATTTGATGAATACTTCAATCTTCTAGAAAAGAAATTATTACAGCATTAGTTCAAAGTTCTTTTACAAAGTTTTTATACAGCAGAATTTTAGATTACCAGCTTTCTTCTTTTTCGCTTTTTGATAGCTGAGAATTTACCCGATCTGGATCCGAAACCTGAATTTCATATCCTATTTGGATTCGGGTTTGGAAACAAGATTTGGATCCGAAATTCGGATCATGATCAAATATTTAGAACCGAATAGTAATTTGGATCGGATCTGGGTACAGGTAGATCTGATCCGGATCTGACCTGATTTTTAAAATAGTATATATATATGGACTTGGTTTCTATGTGGCCAAGCCCGCATATGTAGAAATGTGGGCCTCTTAATAAATCTATTTTTGAGATGGACTTTAAGACTTAATTTTTAAGGACATGTAATCTCTAACATGGAGATCATGAATATGAATAAATAAATAAATTTTAAACACTACAAATAATAAGTCTAGTAAGAAAACATTTGGACCGTTAGGTTTCAGTTTTTAGATGGAACATCTACTTGCATCCATCTCTACGATGGATGCTTTACACTTTTTGGACCGCATATTTAAAATGCGGTCCAGCCCGCATGGAACAATTTTCCTATATATATATAGAGTAATGATCTTATAGGACCCTCCTCCACCCATGTGTGTAGGACCCCAAAGGATCACCATTAAAGTTGGCACGGATCTCTAAAAAAGTTATCACATGGGTTTGGGACTTGACTTTTCTATAGATCCGTGCCAAATTTAATGGTGATCCTTTGGGGTCCTACACACATGGGTGGGGGAGGGTCCTATAGAATCATTTCTCATATATATATATAAGAAAAAGCTTATATAAGGTTGCAACCTTAAAATGTAGAATAAAGATGCACCTCAAAAATCCATCGAAAAATGTTGTATTAATGTTGAAAAACCCTCTAATTGATCATCTCGACATCGAGATGTATGGATATGAAAAAGAAAATATTTTTAGTCCCAGAAATAGTGCATCTTGCAACACATTATTTAGACCGTCCATTTTCAAGATTTTCATATGTTTATAGATCTACTTGATTTTTAACCATTTTTGGAGTTTAAAATTTTATAATTAGATATGAAAATAAATTTTCAGATAATCCTAAGAATTTTTTACACTAAAATTACATGTTATGATAAAATTTAGAAGTGCGCCTTAATTAGATTGTTTAAGGTTGCAAACTTATAGAAACTACACCCATATATATAATTTTTTAAACTTGTACAAGACCTAATCTGGGTCTCATCTATAGTTTTCGGATCCAAATCCCATATATAGTTTTCAGATCCAAATCTGGATCCAAATCCCATGTATACTATTCGAATCCGGATCTGGGTGGATCCGGACCCGATCCAAAAAATTCTCAACCCCATAGATCATCAGTTAACAGCAAGGCCTCCAGGATCATCACTTTACTACAAGACCTCCAGGAAGTGAAAAAAACAAGGTTAGACGAAGGGGATGCAATTACTAATATTTTGTAAGTAAATGCAGACAGTTGATCCTTCACAACGACAAGAAGACTGAGGGAAATACTATAGTCTGCTCTGAAACAATAGGGCAAGTTGGATATTTTGAGAAATCAGGAGATTTAAGACACAGAAAGGTTGATAAAGACAACATCAAGAGACTTGAGACAAGGACAATGGTCTATCAATGATATCAAAAGTTCATTCCCTCAACAACACACGCATGCACAAGCATTTGCACACACATGAATGTATATCTGATTCTTTACTTCAAACTACTATGATTCTAGAATAACTCTTTATTTAGACAAATGATAGGCCCCACTTTGGGACATAAAATTTTGAGGGTAGCGCCATCTTTCGCCTCCACCCATTAGAAGTGAAAAAGGGTACACTCCACTTTTCTAGGGTGATGTAATTTTCTAACCCCACTTATCAATAAACTTCTTTTCCCAACAACTTAGTTCACATTTTGGTTGTGAATTAATTGATAACACAATAAACAAATTTTTAGATGTAATAGTGGAAGGAGATTCAAATACAAACAGTTCTAGCTGATTTAAAACACAATTATGAAGATTCTGAAAATAAGAAAGAATGAATTATCTGAATGGACCGACCATTGGTGTTTAAAATCATGTGCCATTTCAGGGAATGTTCCCTAACTGATCATGTTGTTTTTGTCATTCTATTGATTGCTATTGAAGGTAATCAGACCTCCACAATTTTGACATAAACATATACGATTGCAATTAAAAAATCGCGAATCAGAATCAGTTTTTAAAATAAGCATTCCATTCTGTGACTATCTAGAGTTCCAAGTATTGGGTACTAAAGAAATTTTGGACACTTAGTCTACAACCTAAAAGTTAATGACTAGGCAGTGAAGAGAGTATGCTAAACATGTACCTGATCCTTGCTCACCACAATTTCCATTTTTACTTTGGTCACAAATTTGTCTTCAGAAAATTCAGATCCTACAATGACAAGTTCAAAATAATAATAATAAATTAATAATATATAGAAAAATATAAGAAGATCAAGATGGTAAAAATGACAAAGAAATTGCATCAACACAAGGGGTAGGAACTACAACCTTGAAAATACTCTCTTATATAATATATGCCTTCCCACTAGAAAAGATCTACACATGTAACAATTGAAAAAAAAAAAAATTTTCAACTTGGAAAAACTTGCTGAGTCAAATAAACTTGTCCAGTGGCCAATTCCAACTATCATCATCCAAGTCTTATCCCAACTATTTGGAGTCAGCTACACGAATCTCATTCCTCCATTCACTCTATCAAGGGTAATATAGCCTTAGTCAAACAACAAGTCACCATATATTTTTTATTACTTGCATCAATGTTCTTTCGGGGTTCCCCTGACCCTTTTTGAGCTCCACTTAAACCAAATTACCTCCTAACCAGTGTTGTTCTAAGTCAACGTTGCACATGACCAGACCACCTAAATCTACTTCCCCTCATTTTATTGCCTATTGGGAGTTACCCCTAAGTTCCCTCAAATGTATTCATTCTGAATTCTATTATTACTTATCTTGTCACTCATCCATCTCAACATCCTCATCTCCTCTACACTGACTCTATGTATATATTGTTTCTTGACCACTTAATATACAGACCCAAAAAGTATGGCTGGTCTTACAGCCATCCTATAGAAATTCTCCTTCAACTCACCGGTACGCAATGATCACTTAAGACTCCAGAAGCATATCTCCATTTCGTCCAATCAGCTCTAATTCTATGAGCAACATCTTCCATGATCTCTCCTTTCTCATGGATTATCGACCCAAGATATCGAAAATAATCTTTTTTAGGTACGTCTCTATCAATATTAATTAATTCCTCGTTTTTGTTCCTATTATTACTAAACTTATATTCCATATATTTTGTCTTAGATTGACTAATTTTAAAACCTTTAGATTCTAAAGCATCCCTCCAAAGTTCTAACTTTGTCTACGTCGTCTTTAGTCTCATTAATCAAAACTATGTTATCGGCAAACAACATACACCTTAGGACCTCATCATGTAGATGCCTAGTTAAATAATCCATAACCAAAGCAACGAGATATGGGCTTAATGTTGAACATTGATTCAAATCGCTGTCCGCCCAAGCGCCTAGGAGGCCACCTAAGCGGGCTGGGGGGGTATGGACGATGGCGGACCAACTAAGCAGGCTGTCCCTGAGCGCTCACCTAGGGAACCTAGGTGCCCACCTAGTACCCTGCCTAGGCGGGCACCCAGGGTACCTCAATGTGCGCCCATAGGACTACGCCTGCAAGTGCGAAAACACCCATCAGGTGGGGTTTTTTTTTTTTTTGGATTATAAAAGATACATGAAGATGCATTCCTAATAAAAAAATCTAGACCTAAAACATGATTACTGGACACCCCTTGCCCCCTTTTGATCCAAGGCAGCCCAGGTTCTGGGCAGTCGCCTAGGAACTGCCGCACTAGGCAGCCTAGACCCCCCTGGCTGCCTAGGGCCTGCTATATTTTGGAACACTGACATTGACCCCTAATGTAGGCCTACTGTCACTGAAAACTCATTGCTCTCTCCTCACATAGTTAGTGCTCCCTCGTATATATCCCTAACCATGTCAATATATCCCCTTGAGACTCCTTTTCTTTTCCAGCATCCACTAAATTATCTCTCCAGGTACCCTATCGTATGATTTCTCTAAATCAAAAAAGACCGTGTGGGGGTCTTTTCTCTTCTCCCTAAAGTTCTCAATCAATTGCCTAAATAAAAAAATTGCCTAAATCAATAAAGACCATGTGGAGGTCTTTTCTCTTCTCCCTAAGCTCCCAGAGTGGTCATCATTTAAGAATTTCTAAAAATAGATCCTCATTCTTAATGCATTTAACATGATCTAGGTCTCGACACTTCCCCTCTCTCATTTTTGCTAGTTCGAAGACATCTTTTTCAGCTTCTTTTCCAATTTATTGTATAGATCATCATATGCCTTAAGCTTAACCTTACTTATTTCTTAGTGTTTCTCTTGGCATTTCTATGTTCTTCTAAATTCTAATCATTTCTATTCTCTTACCAAACTTTGTAATGTGATATTTTTCTCACTGATAGCCCTTTGAACCTCAACATTCCACCACCAAGTTACCTTATCTAAGTATTTTTCCTATGGATTTTCCTAAAACTTATTTTTTCACTTTCTTAATACAATCAACTATCTCATTCCACGTAACATTAATTTTGTCCTCAAAAATCTATTTTCCTCATTTTATCAATTTTTCATAAATAAGTCTATTTTCTCCCTTTTTAAGTTTCACCACCTAGTTTCTGGACACCCATTAATGTTACTCCTTCTCTTTCATCTCTTAATGCAAATATCCACAACCATAAGCCTATGTTGCATGATCAAACACTCTCCTGGGATAACCTTACGGTCTTTATATGATGATTGTTATGTTTTCTTAACTAGAAAACAGTCTATCTGGTTTTTACATGATCTACTTTTGTAAGTTATTAAATATTCATCTTTCTTTTTAAAGTAGGTGTTTGCTATTGTTTGATCTTATGGCATAGTGGGCGAGTTTTATAAATGAGAAAATCAGGATCTGCCAAGTTTTTCGTCATGTATAATTTATGTGTTTTTTTAACACGTAAATGGATTTCTTTAATGGTGTAAGAATGTGGTATGAATTGGTGTGACAAGCGGGATTCGAATCCCACAACAGGCACTTCGTATTTTTGATATTTTTTTCAAAAAAATTGAAGTAAGCTAATATCGTTTTATTTTTTTTCAAGTTAACTGTGTAGCTCAGCGAAATGACTCGGTTTGGCATTCATTGAGTCGACTACCATGCTTGTGTCTTTTAATCCCATGTAACTTAAGCATAAAATAAGAGGGTAAGAAATAATCAATATTTCTTCTAGAATTAAACTCACAAAAACTGTACTTTACTTATTTGGTAGAAAACTTAAACTAATTTTTTTTACATGTTTTGTATAAGGTGAAAACTTTGGTGGCCCTAATCCCATGCACCAAGGTGTCCTAAGGACTTCAAGTTAACCTTGTTGGGAATTTGAAAGCAATTTTGGTCCCAAAGGCAGTATCTGAAGATTGGGATATTAATCGCCATTTTTACAACCACAAAATAAACACATAGTGTCAATGTGCTTTTCAAATTACTGTAAATTTTTATGTAAGAGCTCCTTCTAACAGCATAACTCTGCATAATATGCTATCGTCCATCACTACTCCACAATGTAGAGCTTATCCCATCATATTGATAGTGGAGAGCATTACAATTTGAATCTCCTTTGACTAACATTAACTACTAATAGTATTCACACATGACAGTGGCGGACAAATGACACAATGGAATCAGAAAACAGGGCCCTCCTCTTTTTCTTTTCATTACACTTAAAATGGAGGCAGCGTTTTTTTATTCCAAAAGCCTTCAATATCATTTCAATTCATTTTTTCTTGTCATATTGAGAGGAGCTTAGCTTCCTAACATAATAACAAAACGAATTCTTGTCTTTAAAACAAAAATACTGAAAAGGGCCCTTTTTTCCCTTTAGAAAGACTATTAAAAAGGACCATTATCACTCCCTTTGTGGTCTATGTTGATTCAAGTTATAGTATTAAAGTATCCAGGAAACACTCCTGTATAGAAATGATATGCGTGTTATTTCGATGAAAAATCAACACCATCACCATAGTCATATCTCGTAATCGTGATAAGAAAATGACAACCATATCCACTACTAGGGTTAAACTATTACAAGGTGGCTAGATTGGTTTGTTTTTCAAGTTGTATCATTAAATATGAGGACAATATTGGTGACCCAAAAAAAATAATTTCAAACACCTACATGCATAAAATATTACCGGCCTGCCTTTCTGTAGATCCACCTTGCGCCCCAAATCCACGAACATCAGAAATAGTCACACCACGAATGCCCATTTGAATAAGCGCCTATAATTTTATGATCAAGTTATTATTAACAAACAGTTGGTCATCCAAAAAACCGAAGTTGCTAAAATGCCAAATCCAACCAAAAACTACGACTAAAATGTTCTTTCTTGTTTTCGGGAAAATGGGGGATGGAGTTGACAGAGGAGAGAAGGAAAGAATAAACAATTTAAAGTAGCTTCCATGAACTACTCCACTAAAACTTCATTGATCCTCACCGATGAAACAAGAGGAACCCGCCATGGCCTTGAGAGTTTCCACATTTCACAACACAACAAATACAGAAACAAATGAGAGAAAAAACACAGGAATGAGAAGAAAGCGAAAAATGGAAATGCAATAGATGCCCATAATAGATCAACCCCCTCATTGACAGGCGATCTTTCCATGTAAAAATCTAACTACACAGATTATGCATTAGATTGCATGAACACACCTTAAAATTGCTTCGATTTTGTAGAATTTCGCCTCGGGTACATAATCTGATAACATATCATCTCAAAAATAAAACTCCCAAACAAATACCAAATCACCAAAAACACACTACAGAATATAAATTGTAAATGGAATAGAAAGGAAGAAATAATGAGAAAACATTAAGAGAGTATAGAGACTTACCAGGAGAACTTTGGGCTCTAATCTTTGGTTGAGAGCATGCCATTTTAGAATGCTTTAGATGGGTCTTTGGACATTTATTAGAGAACCAACTTGGAGAAGAATGAAGAGATGAGTCTTTGCGAAAAGAGGGTTTGGGGTTTGTTGCCCTAAGTTTGGTAATGGCTGGAAAGCTCAAAGCCATGCTTACACCAGGGGAGACACTGGTTAGCAGTAAAAGATCCCAGCAATATTATTAGATGGACCCGGTTTTCTGTACGGTGAAGCCCACATATCTAGAAATGCGAGCCTCTTAATAAATATATTTTTGAGTCGGATTTTAAGAATTAATTTTAAATATATATATACATTAAAAAATATATTTTAAAAAAATATATATACATTAATAATTTTAATAAAAAACCATTTAGGCCATTAGTTTTCATTATTTTTAGATAAATCACCTTCTTGCATCCATCATTAAGAAGGATGCTTTGCACTTTTTGGACCGCATATGTAGGAATGCGGTCCAGCCCTCATGAAAGAATTTTCTTCATTAGATTCCCTAAAATGTCAAAAGAAGAGAAATTATACCCCTTTATTGTGTGTATTTTTTCCAAAATTCTCCTAGTTCGTCGTCCGAATTTCGGACTCCGAAGTGACAACAACTCCATATTGGAGTTCTAAACATGCACAGTCAAATCTTGATTGCCCAAATTCAAGGCTTTGTTGTGCTTGGGGTTTCAAGTTTGGAAAAAATTTATATAAGGTTACAACCTTAAAATGTGGATTTACATATGCACCTCAAAAATCTATTGAAGAATGTTGTTTTAATGTTGAAAAAACTTCTAATTGATCATCTTGACATCGAAATGTATGAATATGAAAAATAAAAACATTTTGAGTCTTAGAAATAGTACATCTTACAACATATTATCTGGACCGTCCATTTTATAGATCTACTTGAT
>NW_006498057.1:3878866-3900046 GCF_000471905.2 Amborella trichopoda | reverse complement strand
AAAAAAAAAGTTCCAAGTTTAAGTTTCAACCCTTGGGTTGGAACTTTTTTTTTAAAACAAGATTAGAACTTGAACAGTTTCTTGAAGTTTTGTTTGAAGTTCAATTTTTTTATCAAACACAAAACTTGAACAATAAGAGGTTCAAAATTCCTATAAAGACACTTCCTGTTATCAAACACGTTCTGAAAGTAAAGACAACTTGTTCCTAACAAAACCCTTGTAGAAAAGTAACCTACTCAGGAAATCATAGGGACTTCTACCTGAAAAGCGAATATATTTCGTATTGATGAGATTGTGCAATGGGTTTGTATGTTTTTCGATCTCAGAGGCTTATCTCATTTGGGTTCCAAACTAATTGCCGAATTTGTGGATGAAAGTTCCACTCAAAAGTTGTTCATATGGTTTTATTGCATTAAAGAAAACTTGTGAATATTTGATGATTTTGAAAAAATTTCTGAAAGTTTTATAAAAGAAGTCACAGATTGGTGTTACACAAAACTCCTACATGCAATGCCACGTATTTAGCTGCAATGCCAAAAAATATTTTAGATTTGGTCATTGACACAATTGAGACTGTCAACGTTTGTCAGGATGAACTGTCCACGTTTGTCTCGTTATAGAGGGTACCAGTACCATGGCCTTTCTAGGTCTCTACATCCTCTCACCTCATACTGTTCTATCCTCCTTTAAGACCAAAAAAGAAAACAGTCTTGTTTCTTTCTTTCTCTAATATGTTTTCTCTTTTTATATCATAGAAAATCCCAAAAATTGAGTCTCTTGTCTCTTCCATGGTTTGTGCTTTTGCTACCTTTCTTTGAGAATACGTTGTTGGTCAGTTTCTTTAGATTGTTTTCTTTTGTTCAAATTACTCCTTTTGTAGCTGAGGCTTTAGTTTACAGACGTACATTTTGGGATGACACAGGACTCTGTCATCCTCTTACCTCATGTTGTTCCACCTTCCCTTAAAAAATTAAAAAAAAGAAGGGATTGGCACTCTAACCGGCTTCTCTACAACGAAATAAATGAGGAGTTTGGAAATCTATCCACGTCGATCAGCATCATCTTTTACATCTTATTCAACCTTCCGATGTATATGAGCTTTCAGAGCACAAATTTATTAAACAGAAAATTAAAGGGACAACTTAACCTTGAGACGGGTTCTGCATTTTGCTTAAGAAAGTAGTATTTCTAAATACCTGCTCAAAGGAACAACCAAGATTTCACTCTTGCATTTGTTGAATAAGGTTTATTTATTCATAGAATTTACAAGGTTCAATACTACCTTTACTTTGTGAAGGTAGTTGCATGGGCAGAAAAATAAAAAGGAAGATTCTCTTCTATCTTTTCTATATAACGTTGGACACATTATCCAACTTTTACAAATGCAAAAGAAAAAGTAAAGCATCTTACATAAAATTTGTCATGTCACCACACTTTTTCAAAAATGAATTCTATTTTCTAAATGGGAAACGAAAGGAATCTTCAAAAGTAAAACTATTATAAGGCAAAAATATTTTTATCTTGAAAAGCTTATTCTTCTTCTTATTCATTTGGAATTCTTCTTATTCATTTGGAATCCCTATTATCAGCCCCTCTTCTCAAGTAGTAAATTGGGAGAATATGGCCCTTACTTATTTCGGTACCTTTTGAGGACACTAGGCAACGAAATGCCATTATCTGCATGTAAAACATGGTCCCTGATTTCCCATGTTTCACCTTTATTTCTTGACTAAAATTTGATAGGGTTAAGTAGGTTGTTGTATGATTTCTGTTCCTCCAATAGTATGACATTGCTTTGGCCCATTTTTTGTACAATTTTGCAGCATTAGCTTTATGACAAAGCCTTTTGATTTCGGCACGAGTATATCCAGCATCCGAAAGGACCAATGTTTTTAGCAGCACATTTTTGTTGTAATTGTGTCAATGAGCAAATCTGAAATCTTTCCTAGCATGGCTACTAAATATTTTCTTTCATAAAACTTCAGAAAATTTTTCAAGTATTTGTAAGTTTTCTTTTGTGCCATAAAACTATGTCAACAACTTTATAAGCGGATCTGTCAGCCATGATTTCAGCAATTAATTTGGAACCCAATTGAGATAAACATATTTCTACTATTGCTATTTGTTCTAAGTCAGTGAGATGCTCCCACCAAAATCTAGCTTTACGTTGTGATAATATTATAGAGATATCATTATTTGCCCTTCTCTTAGCTACCGCCTGGCTGAATTATGAGATATTTACATACAAGAAATAATCTCCTTCTTCCTTTCTTTTGATTGTTTTACAAATATTTCTAGCTTCTTTGAAACTATAGTTACAAGTTATACATGAGGCATGTTATGAATAAGCTTAAATGTGTTTTCCTAGTTGCTTTTATAGTTTATTCTTTTTTATCTTCCTAAAAAAAGGAAAATCATTCATGCCATGTCACATGCAAACCTTCTTTTATTCTTTGTCACTTTTTATGGCAGCTTGGAAATGGTTTGATATATGAAGCCGTAGATGATGTCAACTTCTTCCCTCATTTTTATGGGCCTGACAGGAGTTTTAGGCCCCTTAGGCTTGATGTTGTACTTAAGGCAGAGAAATTAAGCTGGTCACAAGGGGAATTTACTTGTAGTTTTCTCATTTGAAATCTTTGGTTAATTTACAGACTTCAGGCTTGATGTTGTACTTAAGGCAGAGAAATTAAGCTGGTCACAAGGGGAATTTACTTGTAGTTTTCTCATTTGAAATCTTTGGTTAATTTACAGACTTCATGCGAGGTAAATTTACTTTGTTTTTTCCAATTAACTGGTTATTTAAGCTACAAACCCCTCTCTCTCTCATATGCTCCCTCGAAGTGTTATGACATAGTTTTTGAGATATTTTTATTGTTTAAGACATGCAACGACTTGTGTTTTTTATTTTTTATGCTTTGAAAAATATCTTATGTTATTCAAAATAATAACCCCCTTGTTCCATAGTATTTTGGAAAGTGTAGAGCTTTGAAAATGGTGTTTTGTCTTGGTACATGTAGAGAGAGAGAGAAATGATGGGTTGTTTATCCCATATTTCGGATGTGGAAGAGAAAACTTTGTATAAATATGTGAACATCCTCTTTTACTTGTGTTGTAAGAACCAAAGGGAGAGAAAGCCTATGCGGAGCATGCGAAGAATGCGATCGCGCATATGTATGGACATAGGCGAGGGTGAGGGCACTTGATAGTGTACTTGCGCTCGTATCAGCACATGAGGTGCCCCTTCACAAGTGTGTGGGATAGGCTCGTGTATAACTTTTGCCACCACTTCAATGCTCCCATAGATTCATCTCTAGTGCATTACTGGCCTAAGGGCCTGTCGGTATATTGGGCTTTTGTGGTTTAGTGCACCCGGTGAATAGTGCCCCATGGTGAAGACGCACATATGAAGTGTGTACTTTGGTGCATTGGTGCACTCCGGGAGTTTGCACTCGTACAGTAGGCATGTGACAATTATTTTATTGGAACCTAATTAGATACCGTGTGATTGAATATTGCGATAATTAGTTTATCGGAACCCGAATCGGAACTTGGAGGGTCACCGCATGAAATATGGGATATCCTATTGCACGTCATTGCACCGGACGTGCCGTACTGACAGCTTAGATTTCATGAGACGCAAATCTTGATTTATTCGGTACTTGAATAGTCATGTGTAGTAGGTGAAAAGGGCACTTTACCTCTATATATAGAGACATATTTTCTCATCTTTTACTAAAAAACTTACATATCAATTTTTCCTCTTTCTAAAAAAATAGGCGATTTAGAACTTACAAAACTTGCATTTGTATTGGCAAGTTAGTATCCTTAATCTTCTGCTCCCTTATATTTCGAAGACAAAGAACTTACAATACTTGTGCATTTGTATTGACAAGTTAGTATCCTTAATCCTCTGCTCCTTTATATCCCGAAGACAAATTTGCCTGTGAGAAACTTAAGTGTATACTGATATATAAACTTAAGCTACTTATTATGCCTTTGATCAGAGATATTGAAACCCATTTAGCTTCTTTCAATTTCTATTTTGCCTTGTTTCATCCACTTTCCAACAACCCAGTCGTTCTAAAGATGGGTCGGGTTATACAACTATGCCCAAAGAATCCATATTCTAGAGAGGGGTCGGGTTATACAATTATGCCTAAAAAATCCATATTCTAGAGAGGGGTCGGGTTAGGGTTATACAACTACACCTAAAAAATCCAGGGGTCGGGTTAGGGTTATACAACTACACCTAAAAAATCCATGGATTGTTGAGATCAAATGGCCAAAATGGAACATTGCGAGAGCACTAAGAGGAGCATTTTTTCATACTTCAGTAAATTGAAAAAGGATTTTGAAATGCTTGTGGTAGGGGGATTCGATCCTGAACCAAGGGCTCAGGAGTTTAAAGTGCCACCGGTCCACCACTTTATCACAAATATGAAGAAAAAGAAATATAATATCTGGACCGTAACAAGTAGTTGCTCGTCCAAGACCCCAGGTCATCTCACCCTCTCTCATTCCTTCCTTCTTCAAATGGATAGCTCACGTGGATCATTGTGAGTCTTCACAAGGCCTATAAATAAAATTTGGATGCCTTATTGTGGGTGTGTGAAATAATGGGTTGGTAGGCCATTTGAAAGGGAATAGTGGACAATAAGCATGAAGTTCAGTTGATGTTGTGAGTGAGAGTTGCAGTAACGGGTTGCGCGTGCATGTTTTAGAAAGAGTGTATTTTTGGGTGGTTGAGTGATGGAAATATTATCGTAATATTTCTTTTTAATAATAAAAGTTAGTGTTTCTCACTCTTCATTGTCGTGTTGGATTTTACAATTGGTATCAAAGCTTCCGCAAAACTCTACATAATATATTGGTTAGAAGGCCTTATTATTTTATGAAAAATTTGTCTAAATACTTATTAGCGATGAAGTATTTAACACTTTACCTAATTGCAACTATTCTAACCCAAGACGATTTGAGATTAAATCGGAAGATATGGGCAAAGTTTTAGATTGTTCATATCTTGTGGGTAATTTTATAAAGGAAAAATTTTATATAAGGTGTCAGAGTTATACTATAAAAATAAGGCGCACCTCGAAAAACTCAATGGACAAGGCTGTTCTAACGTAAAAAACATGTCTAATTGAACAACTCAGATGTATGGATGTGGAAAAAAAGAAGGAATTTTAAGTCCTGAAAAAAGTGAATCTTCTAATATATTATCTAGACTGTCTACTTTCAAGATTATCTAGTGTTTGTTAATCTGCTCGATCTGCACTAGTTTTGAAGCTTTAAATTTCACAATTCAATATAAAAATAGATTTGATGACCATCTTAGGGATTTTCGGCGCTTGAACTACAGCTTTCGGCATCAATTCAAGATATGCCTTACTTTGATTGCTTAAGGTGCCAACCTTTTACAACTCTCACCCTTTAATAAATTTCCCTTATTTTATTCAAACTAATGCTTGTACATAATTGTCTTGTAGTATTAGCATTTTGTTGAAGTACTAAATACTTTAGATGTGTCCTACAGATGCCACATGTGTCAATGTCCATGTAAAACTATTTCTTAGCATTCTAAATCCTTCTTTCACTGTCAGCATCTTGATCTTGGAGGTCTAGAGTACTCCAATTTGAAGAGTTATGGGTCTATCATTACTAAACTTACATTCCATATGTTATGTCTTGATCTGGTTAATTTTAATACTTTTAGATTCTAAAGCATCCCTCTAAAGTTATAACTTTCTGTCGATTCCGCCTCTAGTTTCATTAATCAAAACTATATATAGCATAGGCCTAATTCAATACTAGTTCGGAAGAGTGAATTGGTTCAAGTGGAAAGCTCTAAAAGGGCAAGGGGAAGGCCAAAATGGACATGGATGGGAGTAGTGAGAAGAAATATAGTGACGTATGGTTTGATTGAGAATATGATACTTGATAAAAGCAAAATAGAGGAACATGATTCATTTAATCTGTGAAAGGAAAGTATACATTCTATATCCGGTTAATATAAAAGGTGTATATTATAATCAGTAAATATGGGAAGGGTAGGATATTGTGTCTTATATTTTATGATAAGTCTGGGTATAGTTTAAGTGTCGATTATTTAGTTTCTATTAGTGTCATATGTAATTTGTCTATAAAAGATAAGTCAGTTTATTCATATCAATTAATGGACATTGAGTCTCTTCAGAGAAACCTGAGACTCTTCATATGGTATCAAAATGAGGTTCATCTTAGTTGTGTTAATTCCTCGTCCTTGAAGCATCCTCACTAATTTTCAAGACGAGTCTATTGCTCACCCAGTCAATGCAATTTCTGTCAAGTCATGTTTCGACTCTCTGCTGAGTCGTGTTTCGACTATTTGATCTGTACTCTCTGTTGAGCCGTGTTTCGATTATTTGATCTGTCTCTCTGCCAAATCGTGTTTCGACTCTTTGATCTGTCTCTATATGTCGAGTCGTATTTCGACTCTCTGATTTGTTTGATCTTTTCCAAGAGTTCCTATAGCCATATGTTCTCGAGGCGTGTTGATTCACCACTACTTTCTTTGTCTAAGTATGCACCTAAAGATCCAATTGCTCGTTTCCGCGACTTGGTGTTCAAACTCCAACTACTTGTTCAAACTCCAACTACTTTCTTTCATAGCATCTTGAGTTTGAAGGAGTATAAAAGGAAAGTACATATTGTATTTCTGGTTAATATAGAAGATGTATATTGTAATCAGTAAATATGGCAAGGGTAGGATATTGTGTCTTGTATTTTATGGTAAGTTTGGGTATAGTTTAGGTGTCTATGATTTAGTTTCTATTAGTGTCATCTATAATGTGTCTATAAAAATACAAATCTATGTATTCATATCAATTAATAGACACTAGGTCTCTTCAGAGAAACCTGAGATTCTTCATATAAGGCTTGGATGATGATGATGATAGATGGATGGATGGAGGTTAGATACAAACACTATACCGTATTATATATTTCAACTATATTGTATCATTTCTCATATTCCGTTCTTTTTATATTTTTATTTTCATTTTCTCCATGGTAAAGAAAAATTTTAATATGAAAAAGAATGGCGATATAGGGTCCACTACTAAGTGATAAAGAATGGCAATATGGATTCGACTACTAATGCGAAAAAGATTTGCGATAAGGGATCACCTTATTGAATTCCTCTCGACCCTTTAAAATAATCGACCTTTCATTGATTAGTATTGCAAAATGTGTTGACTCTAAACAGCCCATTAGGCACTTCCTCCACTTTCCTCCAAGACCCATGCATCTTTTTATTTCCAATAAATTATCCCACTCCACTTTATCATAGGCTTTCTCAACATCACGCTTGCAAATTAACATTGGCTTCTTTGATTTCATATTGGATTGAACGGATTCTTGTGCAACAAAAAAACTACTCATTATCTGACAATCCTTTATAAAGATTGATTGAGGTTCCAAAATATGACTTTGAAGTAACGCCTTTAATTTATTAGCTAGAATTTTGGAAATAATTTTGTATAGAATTATAAAGAGGCTAATTGGTCTTATATCTTGTAAGGTCTCATATACATTCTTCTTTGGTACTAAAACTATAAAGGAGTTGATGGCTTTATTAATCTTCCCCTCTAATAGAATCCCTCGTTATCCTAGAAGGACTGACAGAAAACCATTGGTTAACCATCCGGCCTAGGTGCCTTACCTCTTGATAAGTCATAAACAGGTTCCTTTATTTTTGAATTGACTGCTTGGACATTTGATATTTTGATGAAGGGAACTCTTTCTATTGAAGTTTTTTGGTCTTTTCAAGAGAAAGCTTATTTAAAAAAATGCAAGATACCGCTTTTATTTCCCTCTCGTTCTTCATAGTCAGCTCCGTCAACTCTAAGGTCCTGGATATTGTTTGTCCACCTTCTTAAAAATACCTATTGTTTAGGAATGCTTAGTATTTTTATCACCCTCCTTCGTCTATTTGGATGTCAACAACTGAAAATAGATTAGTTCCTTTTCCCTCAAGCACTCTTCTAACTACACCATGAGGTTCAATTGTAATTGAAAATGAGTAATATATAGTCCAATTTGTAGTTGCTCTTTGAGGTTGAGGAACTGAATTTTGTTGATGATGGGGCTTTTTCTTAGTGCAATATCCATAATTAATTCTTTCTTCTAATCTGTTAGTTTGGTTTTCATAGTACTTAGGCACTTTGTAGCTTTCCATCCATGAAATTGCGAGTTTTGCCATAGCTATCTGACCATTAGCTCCATTGTTTACTAAAGCTTTATTAGTTTTAGATATATGTAAAGCGCCGGTCAAATTATTGGTCCACATAAAATTTGTGCTTGATACTGGTAAATCTAATAGTTCACGATTTGGATGACTTAGTTGAACTTCCTCATATAAGGGGTATCATGAATCCTGAACTTACAATAGCTGATTATAAATATGCAGCCATCTAATTAAATAATAGTCACTCATACCACACCTAGGGACATCAAGAGAACACAAAAATTGTGACATTTCATTAAAAAATATTTGTTTTCCATCGGGTATATTGGGTTCACATGTACAAGGAAGACAACATCTTCCAAATCCTCCCAACCCATTAACAAACACAAACAAACAACTATTAGCTATAAAAAAATCATACTTGTTACACCTACAGAGGGTCCAGAATAAACAGAAGTTCACCTGACTGCTTTAAATGGAGACATTTATACTCCACAATCTCCTTTCTCAAAAAGCCAGCGTTTCAATTTGATTGATTAATGTTTTATCATCATCATCATCCAAGCTTTATCCCAACTATTTGGGGTGGGTTACATAAATCATGTTCCTCCCTTATATTAGTCTATATTCTCTTATCTTATCGCCTATTAGAGCCACCTCTAAGTTCCCTTGAATGTTTTCATTCTGAGTTCTATCCTTTCTTATCTTGCCACTCATCCATATCAACATCATCATCTCAGTTACACTTATCATATGAATATGTTGTCTCTTAACTGCCAGATGTTATGTCTTATAAAACATGGTTGATCTTGCAGTTGTCCTATAGAACTTTCCCTTCAGTTTTATTAGTATGCAGAGATCACATAAGACTTCAGATGCACATCTCCATTTCGCCCACCCAGCTTTATTCTATTGCTGCATCTTCCTCGATCTCTCCATTCTCCTACATTATCGACCCAAGATATTGAAAATAATCTTTTGTGGGCATTTTTTAGCCATCAATTTTAATTGTTTCTTTATTTTTAATCATATTATTACTACTTGCATTCCATATATTATGTCTTAGCCTATCTAATTTGAAAATTTTTGGACTCTAGACCATCCCTCCAAAGTTATAACTTTGCATTGACTCCACCTCCAGTCTCATCAATCAAAACTATGTCATCCATGAATGACATACACCATGGTACCTCATTATATAGATGCCTAATTAATTAGTTCATAACCAAAACAAAGAGATATATGTTCAATGCAGACCTCTGATATAGGCCTACTGTAATTGAAAAGTCACTTATCTCTCTACTAGTTATTCTCACACTAGCTAGCACTCCCTCGTACATGTCAATTGCTATATTAATATATCCTCTACAGACTCATTCTTTTCCAATACCTACCAAAATAACTCTCTAGGTAGCATATTACATGCTTTCTTTTAATCAATAAAGACCATGTGTAGGTCTCTTCTCTTCTTCCTAAACTTCTCAATCAAATGCCTAAGTAGGAAACTAGTCTCAACTGTTGACTTCCCTTATCCAAATACTCTCTCTCTCTCTCCTCTTTTATGGGTCTTAACCGCTTTAAGTCCTCCTAAATTCAACCCAAAAGAAGAGCTTGTAGCAACCCAAATTGAAGCTATTTCACCCGTCAAATGTTTTATATATACTCGTTGGTTTGAACTACTACAATTGTATTGAAAAATTTCATATACATCTAAGTTTTGAATCTCATTGAGTTCTACATTTAGTTATAGAGAGGCCATATTCAAAAAGGATTTTGCGCATACCCTCAATAAAGTTAGGGTTCATTGATTAAGATGACAAAATACATACATTGTCTAGTTTATTTTCAATGCCTTAAAAAGTATAATTGTAAATATCTTAGTAGTTGATTTGTAGGTAATAGCTGCAATGCATAGTGATATAAACAATCTCTCATTTCAATTGTATTAAGATCATTTATTTTATAATTATTTTCCATCTTTTCGTGATCTCAAATTGAAATGGTTAATTATATGGGATTGTATACAATGAGACCACTTATCTTTGATACAAGGAGGTCATAATTATAAAAAATATAAGAAGTTGCACTGATGTTTAGGAACAATAGTGTCATTCATCTTATGTGTACCCATATTAGGAAGGTGGTTCATTACATATGTTAGTTTTTTTAGTAGTACACAACTTTGTAACCCTATAAATTATGGCTCTTGTTCACATATTTAATAAGCTTAATAATACATCTTCATGGGGGCACAGGGCCCAATTATACAGAAATACAATTTATCACATGGTATCAAAGCGAAGTTCGTTCTCGATCGATTTTTTTTTTTTGTGTGACTCCGTCGGAAACAATTTTCAGGAATCTACAATCTCCGTTCTCCCCTGCTTTCTTTTTGTTAAGAAAAAAAAAAAAACTCCCGTGCTTTTCCTAGAAGCCCTCCCATGATTTGCGTTTTGTTTGCAAAAGCAAAACCAAAAACCTAAAAGTTATCTCACAAGGACGTGCAAAAGTTATCTGCCAAGTCGTGTTTCGACTCTCTGATCTGTCTACCGAGTAGTGTTTCGACTATTTGATCTATCTATCGAGTCGTGTTTTGACTCTCTGATCTGTCACTTTGTTGAGTCGTGTTTCGACTCTCTGATCTGTCTTTTTGTTGAGTCGTGTTTCAACTCTTTGATCTGTTTCTCTGTCGAGATGTGTTTTGACTCTCTGATATGTCTCTCTACTGAGTCGTATTTCAACTCTCTGACCTGTTTTGGATCTTACTGTTCTCAACTCCGAATCTAATTTCCAATTGTGCTTGTTGATCCTTCGATGATTCCTGTTAGTTCTTCCAAGTGCCTCATGTTTGATGATCGAATTACTCGATCATATCTGTTTCGAATGCCTGTTGATTTGCTGTTATGCGAGATTACTCTGTTCGAGATGTTGGTTTCTGATGATCGCTAATTTGCAGCTGCTCAGGCTTCTTTTGTTAATGCTTTGTTACTAACGCCTACTCTCAGTTGTCCAAACTCAAGTTGCTCTCACTTAATGCATCTTGAGTTTGAGTGGGAGTGTGGAAAATGTAGAAAGCTGCACTAATGTTTAGAAACAATATTGTCCATCCTCTTATGTGTACCCATATTTGGACAGTGGTTCATTACATATGTTAGTTTCTTTAGTAGTACACAACTTTATAACTATATAAATTGGGGCTCTTGTTCACATGTGAGAAACTGTATTTTTGTATAATTGGGCCTTGTGCTCCCATGAAGATGTATTATTGAGCTTATTAAATATGTGAACAAAAGCTCCAATTTATAAGGTTACAAAGTTGTGTACTACTAAAGAAACTAATATATGTAGTGAACCACCTTCCTAATATGAGTACACATAAGAAGAAGGACAATATTGTTTCTAAACATCAGGGCAACTTTCTATATTTTTCACAACAATTACTTATAAGTTACAACCATCGGATGGGACATTTGATAGTTTGGGTGTGTCACAAAGTTCGAAAAAATTTATTTTGAACTTTGAGCTTGGTCAATGAAATGAATGCAACCATCCAAATTCACATCCAACAGTCAAGATTAATTGTGACCATCGTGTACCAAAAATAAATGGTGTCGTTATGTACTTTTCCTAATTATATCCCTGTATATTTGTTAAAAATCTATGTAGTGTTGAATTTAATGTATAAATAAGTTCTAACATTTTTGTAGGAAATTCTATTTATGACAATAATATTTGTCTTTTGGAGCAATACAATTGGGGAGGTTCATATTGTATTGTTGTGGCATGACGGCCAGTTAATTTTAATTGCTTATCTGAAACATTGAGAAAAAGATTATATTTTTTGATGAGAAATGTTATCTTAGGTTTTGTGTTTAATTTTTTATTCTCATCTATGTGTTCTAACAGCCTTTTCAATATCGGCCTTGTTATTGTTTAGCAACTCAAACCAATGGATGGAACTTGTCATCCACCAGGTTGAAGTTAGGTCTGCCTACCAAGGCAGTAAAATAGGCGATGCATGATACTTGAAAAAAAAAAAATTAGGGGATGAAAGAAATAGGGGAAAAACATAGAAAACACACTTAAAAAAAAATTAGAAATTGAGACCTAGATGAAAAGATAAGTTAAAAAAAGAATTAACTCAAAACAACATCTATTTAAATAAAAATAATAATAATAAAGCTAAAAAAAAAAAAGCAAAAATTTAGGGGATGAAAGAAATAGGGGAAAAAATAGAAAACACACTTACAAATGAGAAATTGTTACCAATATGAAAAATAACTTAAAAAAATTTAACTCAAAACAACATCTATTTAAATCAAAATAAAAAAATAAAGCTTAAAAAAAAATCATCTTTTGATTTCTTCTGATAAGAGATACATATTCAAAAAATGATTTAGATCTTCTTGAGAGAAAAAGATAAAAGAAATTAATAAAGTTTTTTAACATTGTGAAAAAGAAAAAGAAAAAGTTAAAAGATACAAAAAAAGGAGAATCAAAGAAAATGACCCAAAAAAAACAAAATCGATCTTAGAGAACTTTTGCTTTGTTGCAAAAAATTTGTTAGGGATTTCCTAGACATGTATGATAGTAACACTTTCAGACAAATTTGACACAAATTTTGGTGAAACAATGAGATGGTAATAAAAGATTTTCAGTTCTAGTTTAAAAAAATTATCATGCTTTAAGACTCTCGATTTCTTCTATTTCGGTTATATTTTCAAACATTAAAATTTTTACACTATTTTTTTTGGTATTTGATGAAGAATCGAGAGAGTTTAAAAATGGTGAATTCAGTATCTGGTGAAAAAATAGATAGTATTTTTTTAAGGGAAAAGTTTATATAGAGCCAAGACTCTAAACAATCAAATTTGAATCTACCTCGAAAATTTCACTGGAAGAAATTGTTTTGATGCCCAAATATCTTTAAATTGATCATCCCACATCAAGATGCATGTGAAAAAAAAATGGATTCCAAGTTTTAAAAATAGTGCGTCTTGTAGTGTGTTTTTGGACCGTCAATTTTCCAGATTTTCAAGTTGTCATAGATCTGCTCAATTTACACTATTTTTTAAAATCTATTTTGAGGCTATCACGAATATTTCCAACATTGAAACTATTTTTTTTTATCCCATTTGAAGATAGGTCCAATAATTTGATTGTTTAGTGCTTGGGCTCTATACAAACCGCACCCTTATCTTAAATCTGGCAATTCCATGCGAATCCGATTTTGTCTCTGCTAGTCTTGAGCGTTGGGCAGCGAGGTGGCCCCACAACTTTGTTAGCACGGGTCCTACTCCTTATACATTAGGATCTTCCAGATCGTTCACCCCACATGTCTATGTTGGTTTGTTGGATCGATCAATATGAATTGGTGATCCAAAAATATTAGAAAAAATAAATAATATAAAAATTAAAATAGATGATTATGAGGTGGAGGATTTATGTAAACCCTTAAAAAATATTAGATAAATTTAGAAAAAGAAAAAAACATGAAGAAGAGGGTTTTTTAGATGAATTAGACTGAGATTGATACTATCTTGCGGTGATTTAAAAAACAAATCGGTGACCCGAATCAAGCACCCTAAAAACTGGTCTAAATTAGTGAATCGACAGTTCATATCGTCGTTTTATCATCGAGAATCATTGTTTTTTAGTGTGGAACCGCCGGTTCCCTTCTAGATTCAGCTTTTTTTTTGTATATATATGCATAAACAAAACGGAGTGACTGATTCCCGGGTTAGATCAGGCATTTTCATGCCGACCCGACATTTTTTAAATCAATGCTATCTTGTAACTGGCACGATCCCAACTAATTCTTGATTTAGATGGGCAATCTAAATTGAGAGTCCCCAGTTTTTGCAAACGATGAAGTTTGGACACACTAGCCCGTATAAAACATCCATTGTCTAATTAAAATAGCTACGGATTTTGTCCACTATCTAACTTATTTGGACGGTCGAGATTGCAATGTGTCTAGCCCGTATAAAACAATTTATAAATAAAAATTTAGTCAATATTTTTCTCTGTGAGTCCGAAATGGACCTAGTTTTTATGAGTCCCCCGACACATTGAACACCCGTATCGATCTTGGATCCAAATTTATAGTGATCCATGATCTACACTATGATGATCATGAATATAAAAAAATTAAATATATTTAAAAAAATTATTAAAAAAAAATCCTATCTATTGGATAAAAATCTTTAGTTGTGGATGTTCATCTTAAAGATGGATGTTTATGAATGTGTGGGCTTGTGAATCCGATGGCTCACAAAACAATTTTTGGTCGGGAATACACCGATCTCTCTATCGTATACTTAACTCTCCACCGGATAAGATGTCATGCCCCATGTCTCTTTTTTATGTATTATTTTTCAGTTTTTAAAATTATTTAGATTTAAAAATAGGAGAAAAATCCAAATGTTATCCCTTTCCACATGTAAAATTATCCCCATATATATACCTAACACTCTTATTACCTTGCTCGGCCGCACCCCTCTCTGTCTCTTGGGTTCTTCTCGCTCTCAAGTCGGAGACTTTGCATTGCTACTTCTCTCAGGTTTTAAGACATGAACTCTTATCCTCTACCCTCGTATGGCCCACCTTTTCTTATCATTATTATTATCGAAACTTTTTTTTTTTTAAAAATTATTTGGGATCGGCTACATGAATTATATAGTCTCTCATCCTGTTGCTCTTTGTATTTTTTTTACTTCTTAATGTCTCTCTCACGAGCCATATGTCACTTTTTTGTCAAAATTGGCCGAGAAGTTTCTACTCGGCCGAGTTACTTGGGCTTGTGCCCTTGTTGAGCTCGAGTTGGGTGTCCAACTTAGGGATATTTAAAAAAAATTCAAAAGAAATAATTAAAAATCCTAAAAAATAAAAAAATTATTTGGGATATGTTTTTTTAGTGTTTTCTATTATTTTGACAAAGATTGGAAAGTGTTTTGGCCATAAATACTAATTTGTACATTTTTTTTTTATCTTTTTTGGATTATTACAAAAATACCCCTAATCACAAGTTGATTTTTTAAAAATATTTTTTAACATTATTTTGAAATATTTTGTTTAATCCTACTTTAAACATATACTTTTTCTTTGTTTAGATTTCTTATGTTTTTTTTTTGCTATTATAGTGCGTAGCACTAATCGAACCGAGTTATAGCACCAATCGAACCGAGCTACGGAGACTCAACCCGAGTAATAATCTCGGGCATGGAGCGAGTAACGATTAATCGGTCCGAGTGGCATTCTCTAATTCTGTTTTTTTCTCACATTTGCTTTCCCTCTCTCTCTCTCTCTCTCTCTCTCTCTCTAGGATTTGTATTGAAAGAACGGTTCGTACTGCGACAAACAAACAAAGCAGCAGGTTAGCCAGCGAGCACCTTGCTATTTTCGTCATCTCCATTAAATAACCACCAGATTTCGGATAAAATATGTTTTGAATCAAGGGTACAACCGTAAATATTTTTACCGGAATAATGTGATTTCACCCTTTCTTTTCTTCCTCTAAAATCTCTCTCCATACAATCAATCTCTCTTCTGTATTTCCTCCCTCTCTACCTTAAAGATTCATCCTCTCTCTCTCTAAAAATTAACCCAAGATGCGCAGAGGAGTGGAGAACAACTCATTGTAGGAAGAAAAGCAGGAGTATAAGATGAGAAAGGTAAGAAAAGCTAGAGAGAGAAAATGAGAGACAACTTTTCTAGAGAGAGAAGGCAAATGAGTGAGGTACCCTCCTCTTGTTAGGTTAGAGACCTTTTTCCTCGTGCACCCACCCTGTATAGAAAAACCATTGCCCCATTTGTTTAGGAGAGAATAATGGGCTCTCAAAGCCACATATCCACTTTTCTTTTGTACCTCCTCTCTCTCATTTCATGGAGCTTAGTAATAGGAGAGAGATGCAATGGGAAGGAGCCCATAATCTTCAATTTTGGTGATTCAAACTCAGATACGGGGGGACTATTGGCTGGTCTTGGCTTACCAGTTGGGCCTCCAAATGGCAGGACCTTTTTCAATGAGCCCACCGGTCGATTTTGCGACGGCCGCCTGGCCATTGATTTTCTCTGTAAGTATTTTTGCTCTCTCTTTCTTTTGATATTTAATGACAAATTAGAGATGGGTTTTGAGTTTTTCATGAAAATTGAAGCGATTTTTGAGAAAATTTGATGAATTTGTCTACCATTTTGGCTATAGAGAAGAGTGAAATAGCACGCCATTGTTTACGAGGTTATGGTTGTCTCCAAATAAAGAAATATTAAGTGCATTATCTCTCACAAAAACATATTGGTCTGTCTTGCCATTCCCCTTTCCCCTTCCCCTGGTTGAGAGGAGAGAGAGATTTTGAGTGATTGGAGAAGGATTGATGGTTGATGATTCCATCATTCACTACCACATTGGATTGGGTGGTTTACTCTCCTCAGTTTCGCAAAATCAATCAGGGATTTGTGATTTTGCAGAAGAGAATGATAAATTTCCCATTATTCGGGTGGATTTGTGATTCTTGTTGAAGAGAATGATAAATTTTCTATTGCCGCCAGGCCATGGATAGTTCATTTACTGTGGTCAACTTTAACATTCACTGGTTTCCCGTCTCTCTTCATGTTCTTACTTCCCTGGTGGTGGTGGCGGCAATGGACCGGGCCACCTCGACACCTAAAACTAGGTCGGGAGCAAAAGAAAATGACGCCAGTGCTAGGTCCGGCTTGGCCTTGGGCCCATATAGGGTGGGCCGGTGTGGTCCTGTTTTTTTTTCGGTGCAGTTTGTATACAGCCTAGGCTCTAATCAATCAAATTAGAGCCTTCCTTCAAATGGTGATTTTAATATTCAAAGTATTTGTGATAGACTTAAAATTTATTCTTATATTTATTTATAAAGTTTAAAGCTTCAAAAATATTGTAGATCTACATATCTATGAAAACTTGAAAATCTTGAAAATTAACGGTCCAAAAATGCATTACAAAATACAGTATTTTCAAAACTTGAAATCCATTTTTTTCTCATGGCTTGATGCCGAGATGATCAATTTGAAGATATTTGAGCATCAAAACAACCTCTTCTAATGAAAGTTTTGGAACCAATATAAATCTTTGAAAGTCTTCAAAAAGACTTCTTCTTTATAATTTATTTCTTTATTAACTTAATATTATTGAATTGTGGTTTAAAGATAAACATGTCAGAATAACAATTTAACAAAAATTCCATCAAAAATTTTACCAATAAGTTATCTTAAAAAAAATGTTACAAAAAATACAAGCAATATACTTTTAAAAAACTAAGTTATTATATCTCATAATAATAGGTATAGTTAGGAAGAGTAAGTCAATGAAAAAAAATTTTGTCCTTAAAACACATAACATCCTAATAAAAAGCAAGAGAGAATCAATGATACTAAAGATTTACGCATCTAGGAATTCAATGTGAGAATTGAATTTGCTTAAATATTTTGTTGCTTTTTTACACATAGAAAAGTTTATTAATTTCATATTTTGATTTTTACTTTTTTATTTCATTGGTGTATACAACATAGTATTTTGAATGGACCACTATTTTACATATTTGGATATTTGCATTTTATTTTAGTTAACTACAATCCTATATTCAGGATCTTTTTTGTTTATGAACAATAATCATGTGCTTTAAAATTTGAATTATTAGTTAATATTTTATAGTTATTTTACTATACAAATATGATAAATCTCCACTTTGTCTTATAATATCATCTAATTTAAAAAATTATTAGTCACAACTATAACAAAAAAATAACATTATGTAATTTATAATATAGAAAAATTGAAAAATAAAATACAACATTTGATTATTAAAGTATATTTATAATATAATATTATTATAATGCATCAAACATGATTCAAAAAAATTAAAAACGACTTCCCAATAACCAAAGTTCAAAAAATTTTGATGTTACAACCCTTAATAAATTTTGATGTTATAACATTAAAAAACAATCTTCAAATAAATTTTCCCTAAAAAAATAGAAAATAATGACATGAAATTTGAGAAAATAAAAAAGAATATTGAATCACACACCATATGCATCAAAAGCCCTAATTTTATTTAAAAATTTATTAATTTTGAAAAATGATTTCTCAAAAGCCTAAAAACTGGGCCCCATTTTAAACCAAAATCCATGTTATTTTTTATTTCTATATATTGTATTGGATCTGTAATATGGAAAATAGGTTCAATACGATCATTTTGAATCAAATTTCAAGAAATTTGAGGCAAATATGAGAGAGAACATATTGAAATGGAGGAACACTGATCTGTGGAACATTCGTGCAAAAAAACTTATAGAAACAATAAAAAATGAAATAAAATTTACCTGAATAATGAGTGCTAAAGCTCTGTATATCACAAACCTCATTCAAATTTGATGAAAATTAACTCAAATTTACATCGTTTTCTTCGATTTTGGTTTCTTGGATTTGAAAGCAAAATCAATGGGAAATCCTAGTTCAATAACCAATTAGCACTAGGATACCGTGTAGCATTCAATTATCTTCAAATAAAACCAAAATTTATGAAATTCGGTTACAACCAACGCTGAAATCGATTGGAAGGCGGATTTCTACAAAACCTTAAAAAAAACCCTTATTCTGGTTGCAAATCTCGTATTGCTTCTCAAAATCAATAAAATAGTTGTTTTAGAAGCAATTTTCAATCATTTCAGAGCAATAATTCATTGAACAAGGTACCGAACGTGGATCGAAAGGCACCAAAAGTGGATCAAAAGCACGAAAACCTATGACACACCGCATTGTTGGTGCCCGAATAATGGAATTGCCAATTCAACTGTAGCGAATCGACAATTCACTACAATGGAAACGCGACGCAGATTCGAGGGGAAACATGATTGGTATCGAGAACCGGTTTGGGTGGGATGATTCCCGACTCAAATGAGAATAGTCTAATCCGGATAAAAAAAAAAATTTAAACATTGATGTGATCTTAGTATTGATGGTATTTGTGTTTGGCAGGTGAGAGTTTGAATGCGAGTTATTTGAGTGCATATTTGGAGTCTTTGGCGCCCAATTTCAAAAACGGAGCAAATTTTGCAATTGCGGGTTCAGCAACTTTGCCACCATTCCAACCCTTCGCTCTCAACATTCAAGTGTCTCAGTTCCTCAGATTTAAAACTCGCACCCTCCAATTAATTAAGAAAGGTTTGCACCTTTTCCTTTTCTTATTTCTATAGTTTATATTTAATCTAAACTTTCAGAATTAATTCATGTTTAGGTAAAAATTGGACATAGAAAACAGAGCATCCAATAATTGTTTGAGTTAAAAAAGTTGTGATTGGTTCAGATTGGAGCCAAAAAATAGATGATATTATTTTGTATGGGCAAGAGATGATGGTTCAGCGTGTAGCAACTTTAAACAATAAAAAGAATGTTGATTTACAAATGTAAGTAATCAGCTACTAAATCAATAAAAAAGTTTATATAACATGTCAAACCTTATAATATTGAAGTAAAGCGCATTAAAATTGATCCCTTACGCAAACCTCACCCATAAATCAATATTTATACCTAGTTTTCCTCTAATAGGGAGATTTATTGGATTGCAAACTGACAAAAAATAACAAAGAATAAAATTTTGAAGGCGATTTTCAAAATTCTTCGAAAAGATTTTTTAAAATAATATGTTATGCTAATATTTCATTTTCTTCAAAAAATAATTTTTTATTAATTTAAAAAATAAAGTTTTTTTGAAGTTATGTTGAACGCATACCTTTTAATTTTCAGAAAAATCAAAGTATTTTTTAAATAATCATATATTAGATCGGAGTTTTGGTAATTACAATATCTATTATATATTATAGATAAAGCACGACGGAGGTTCGTGCATATGTGGCAACCACTAAAGAGTTTGTAGGTTCAGTAGATGGTTTGGTTATGTTGATGGAGATTATGTCCTAATTTTTTCATTTTAAAAAATGCGCATTACACCATTTTTCTTGCTAGTGAAATATAAACTTCTGTCTGCTTTTCCTTTTTCTTTTTTGGTAATTTATTTATTTTTATTTTAGTTCTTGTTCCCACTAACCAAGGGTGGATTAACTTTAAACTCGTGGATTACCTTGTGGAAGTAATGGCAAAGAATATCCTCATATAAGATTTAAGCAGGCCTAAAATCAATCGAAATGTAATTTCAGATAAAAAAACATCCCAATTAATAATAAAAATTATATTTTAAAATTTATATTTCATTCCGGTACATCATCAAAAAATATCTTCACTTGCTCAAAATGCATTTGTTCAAGGTTGGGAATCCTACATACAAGAGCATTTTTAGTAATTTGATCCATTTAAGAATCCCCCACCAATTAATGGGAGTATTAGAGCCGATCAAATTACTGAAGTCTATATTTGTTCCCATTCTTGGACAATAGCAATTTAGATATTTTTTAATATTTTTTTTGAGAAAATACCTGAACCTCACTAATGATTTTGTAACTTGTTCTCCCTTAAATAATATTATCCTTGGTAATTTTTAATAAATACATAAAATTTATAGCCCCTTCAAACATTAACTTATATAGTTTGAAAAGATTTGTAAAGTATGAACTAACTTAGGAAAAAGTAGTCTTTTCATAGATGATAAATAGGAGTATTGACTGAATTCCTTTTTACCTTTTCAGAATTCAAAATTTTGCACAAAAGAAATTCAATTGTTTAGAAATTATCAAATTATGCATGAATTATTAGTATCATAATGTTTTTCTTTATCAGATGCAAGTTTAGGAAGCTCTCTGCCCAGTGAGAATGGGTTTCAAGAGGCGCTTTACGCGTTCGACATTGGACAAAATGATCTGTCTCATGCCTTCTCTAAAAATCTCACCTATCAGCAGGTCATCCGGAAAATCCCAACCATTCTTTCGCAGATTAAATCTGCCATAGAGGTTTCATTTCTCTCTCTCTCTTC
>NW_006498057.1:3841217-3874444 GCF_000471905.2 Amborella trichopoda | reverse complement strand
ATGGGTGTGGGACTTGACTTTTTTAGAGATCTGTGCCAAATTTAATGGTGATCATTTGGGGTCCTACTCATATGGGTGGGAGGGTCTCATAAGATCATTACTCATTAATTATATAACTTATAGTATATAACTATCATGTATTACCTATATTATACATAATAAATATATATTAAACGTAATACAATTACATTAATAAAATAAATATAAATATAATACAAATTATATAAATATATAATAGGATATTATATATTTATATAATATGTATAATATATTTATGTATTATAATATAATATTATATATTTCCTCTAATGTCATATGCTATAGTATAATATAAAATAATATATTAGTTATATATTTTATATTAATTATTATTGCAATATAATTTATATAATAAGTATATAATTTATATGTAAATAAAATATTATAATAATATATGAAAAATTGTTTCATACAGGCTGGACCTCATTTCTACATGTGTTGTCCAGTAGTGTAAAGCATCCATATATTAAAAATGAATGCAAGTAGGTGATCCATCTAAAAACAATGGAAAACTGATAGCCCAAATGCTTTTTTAATAAAAATATTATTTCTATTTTTATAAATTTATTTATTTTCATATTCATGATCTCTATGTTTGAGATTATATGTCCTTAAAAAATTAAGTCCAAAAATCCATCTCAAAAATAGATATTTAAGAGGCACCGCATTTTTGTATGTGCGGGCTTGGCCCGCAACGCGAACCATGTCCATAATATATTATATTGTAAATAGTGAATAATGAATGGTGAATAGTAGGTCCGCATGTGAGGGTCCGCATGTGAAAACAAATGTGCACATAGAATGTTTCCCCACCTCAATAAGTGTGGTTTTTTTTTTTTCAATGAATTAGACCATTTCATGGTAAAAGCTTTTACCATGGTATTTTATTTGGATATGCATTTGCATGAACCAAACATGTGAAACACAATTTACGTATGTAAATATTTATTGAGGAATATTTTACGTATGAACCAAACATACCCTAATAGAATCTTTGAAATGTAAGATATCTATACATAAGGATACAATGAAAAGGAATAAGAATGAAATAAAGATTTCATCTTAGTTATGAAATAATATTGAAGTGTGGAATTAATGAGAGAAGTTAATCGGTAAAAATTACATGTAATGTAATAATATAAAAACTACAACTGAATATCTATGTATTTGCATCTTTCAAGCAATCCATATAGTAGACGGGTACATTCCGTGTTTCTTATCGAGTGCTATCCAAACATCAGACACCCCTATCCAATTGACAGACCAATTCCAGGATAACCCAATTCTAGAAGAAGCCTATTCATATGACAAACTTCTCCCGGTACCCAAACGGGCCCTAAGTGATTCCAAACCTTGGGAGGCTGATCATGCAAATTCCCATGGTTAATTGAAAACTGCTAATTCAAATGAGTTGATCAATTAGGTGGGGACAAGGAGGAATCTCAAATACCAGAATCCCACCCAATATTGTAGACGTAGAAATAGATAAATACAATCACAAATCAAGCACAATAAACAATGTAAAAATCAAAAGTACACCACAACAACACAAGATTTACGTGGTTCACCCCCATAAAACTACATCATGGCCTCGGCAAATAAAATTTTACTATCTCAATGAAAATTGCAATTTTGGGCTACAATGTTATATAACTCTCTAAACATCGACAAAAGATCATCACTGATCTTTTCTTCTAAACCCACTCTCCCGACCGAGCATCAATTAACCTCATCTTTACCACCACTATACCTCTACTGGAAAAAGCACCTTGAGATCAACCGAGAGACTTTCTCTATCTAGAAGTGGAAACCTACCACCCAAAAACCGATAGAAATAGCATATCTCTCTTGGATGTTATATGTCGCTCTTTTTTGAAGACCCATATCCATCTCAAAGATCTCTTCCCATAAATTTCAAAGGGGTGACCCTCAAAAGAATGAGCGTTATAATTTTTTTGACCCATTTCTTTTAGAGATCATTGCAATATTTGTCTTTTTCACCATAATACCTGTAATCTTTTAAAAAAAAATATAAGTATGGTAATTTGGCTCTCATCAAACCTAACTGGCTTTAGAGCTTTGAAAGGAAATGTCCTGCTCCTTTAAGCCGAGAGGTAAGCCATGTGACGAGAACAGAGGCCTTGAAGACTGTTGACCACAAATAATGGAGGGTGGGACTTTCCACTATTCATTTTCTACTAGGGTTAGGTGCACCCTAATATTCTACAGTCACAACTTTCCATCTTAGCCTGCAGGTATGGAAGAAGCGACCCCACTGTCTCTTGACTCTCATGTGGAAGGTCATTTACCAAAATAAAATCTTGGAAAATTATAATTGTCTCAGCCCTTAGGGCTCGTTTGGTTCATGTGTAAATGCAAAACAATTTTCAGATTTACACAATTCCATGTGCAAGAGTTCTTCAATTCTGTATCTCTCCATATTTGGTTCACATATCTAGAATTCATATGTACCCAGTTTTTTTATGTTGGGTAACCCATTGGTAAACTATCTCTCACTCTCTCTTTCTATCTCTAAAAACCTATTTTCTCTCCCTATAAACCTAATATTTCTTTCTTTCTATAGAAACCCAATCTCTATCTAAAAACTCAATCGCTATTTCTCTCTCTAAAAGTCCAAGCTATATAGAAATCCAATCTCTCTTTCTCTCTCTAATAACCCAAACTATATTTATACTAAAACTCATTCTCTCTTTCTCTCTCTAAAAACTCATTCTCTCTAAAAACCGAATTTCTTTTCTTTCTAAAAACCTAATCGCTCTCGCTCTCCAAAAACCCAATATCTTTTTCTCTAGCTAAAAGCCTATTATCTCTCTAGAAACTCATTCTCTCTATAAAATCCATTCACTTTCTAAAAACTCAATCTTACTTTTTCTTTCTAAAAGCTCATTCTCTCTATCCAAAAATCCCATCTCTCTTTCTCTTTCTAAAAAAAATTCTCTTTCTAACAACCCAATCTTTCTTTCTAAAAACGCAATTTCTCTTTTCCTCTCTAACAACCCGTACTCTAACTAGAAACCCAATCTATCTTTTTCTCACTAAAAACCCTCTCTCTCTCTCTCTATGAACCTATTTTCTCTCTTTCTCTCTCCAAATCTCATTATTTTTCTCTCTAAAAATCCACTCTCTTTATCTAGAAACTCAATCTCGCTTTTTGTCTCTAAAAACTAAATATCTATTTGTTTTCTTTAATGGTAAATGACCTTGTGAGACCCTTTCATACCCATGTGTATAAGACCTTAAAGGATCACCATTAAATTTGACATAGATATCTAGAAAAGTCAAATCTCACTCCCATGTGATAACTTTTCTAGATATCTGTATCAAATTTAATGGTGATCGTTTGGAGTCTTACACACATAGGTGTGGGAGGGTCTCATAAAATCATTACTCTTTTTTTAAAACTCATTTTCTCTCTGAAAACTCAATTTCTATTTCCCCTTTAAATACCCATTTTCTCTTTAGAAACTCAATATCTCTTTCTCTTTCTAAAAACCCAATCTCTCTTTCTCTCTTTAAAGACCTATTATCTCTCTAGAAATCCATGATCTCTTTCTATTTCCAAAAACCCACTCTCCTTTTAGACTAGAAAGAGGGATGAGGGGAGAGAGAGAGAAAATTTCTAATTTTTTTTTGTTGTTTCAACCCCTTGTGGTAAACTCGAATGAAATATTTTTTTGGGTCCGCGCGAGTAATGGGTCCTTGGGAACATTCCCTACCTTGTAGGGTGGGGATTTCTTTTCACACGATTTGTTCTTTGTGGTGATAAAACCTTTTTCTATGGGACAAGTTTTCAAATCAGCTTTACACTCGTATGACATATTTTCACAGGAACCAAATGAGCCCTTAGAAGTTGAAACACTTCTTTTGCATGGAAGTCTTTTGATGATTTTTTGGTTAATTGCAATGTGTGTGTGTTTTTTTTTAATACCAAAATGTATGTAGAATCCAATCCATCGAATATTGATTAATTCTACACAGTAACTTTCCAGCTTATCATGTACTTATATTGAATAAATGTAGTAAGTTACCTCATTAATATTGAATAAATTTAGTAAGTTACCTTATTAATTATTTTTTAAAAAAGATTAAATGGATAAAGATATAGAAAGTTCCAAAAATTATTCAGTTTGGATGAAAATAAAATAGGAAAGTATCTTATAATGTTTTTCAAAAAAAAAAATCAAATTACATTAAAATATAGGAAAATATCTTCATAACCCCTAATTTTGTGTATGATTTTTCATTATCTCGAGGGTCATCAACTTTTCTAAAAATCTTTCTACTAACCCCCTCAACCTATAGAACCACAATTTATATCATGTTTCCATCCCAAACAAGTTTCAAAATCTGTACTTTCTCACTCAAGTTTTTCTCTATCCACTCATTCTCTAGTTTTGCTCTTTTCCCTCTAAGTCTCTCTCTCTCATACGCCTCTTCCTCCAATCTCTGTCTCACCCATGCCATCTTTCCCCTAAATCTCTCTCCCCGAACCGCTCTCTCTCTTACTCTAAATCCAGCAGCCCAAAGCTCTTGTTCTCTCTCTCACACTATCGTGCTAACTTTTTTCCCTCCGCAACCCATCTCTCTCTCCTAACTTTACAATGGGCAAATAGATAGGGCCAACGAGTAAATGCGTAGACAAATTGGTGCCCAACTTGATAGTTAAGCGCACTACTCCATATTTATGGTGAAAGAAAGCGAGGTGCTGGTGTTTTTGAAAGGTAAAGGAATAAATGTTTGTTGCTAGTTGGATGGAATATGGGAAGGAGACTTTAAAAAAATCGATGCCGTAAGATAGATTTGAAATATGTGGGTCTACTGAGAAATCATATACCAAATTAGAGTATATGAAGATAGTTTTTCAAAAACAAATTTCAAATTTGAAAATAAAGACAAAGGGAAGTTTTCTTAAACCTTATTTTTAAATAAAAAGTTAAAATAGAAGAAATAAAGATATCGAAAGTTTAAAAAATTTTGAATTTAAATGCAGTAAAAGTAGGAAAGATTTTTTTAACTGTTGTTTTGCTAGTTACAGTCCAAACCCGCAAAACTATGGGTTTTCTCACCCAAACCCAAAGATGAGATCGTACTCATTGGAAAAGAGTAAGTTTGAAAATTTTATTGAAAGACAAGGGTATTATACAAATAAAATTTTATAACTTTCAAAAAAAAAATGAAATTTACTCTTACTTAATGATTAAATTACGTATAAAAAACAAAATTCAAACAAAAATAGTGATTTTGATAAATAAACTACTCACGTTGTAACATTAACCTTTTTATTACATGTTTGTAAACTCTAAATAAACCCCTTAGTTAAATATATATATAACCCTGTTCAAGCCCGAAAACTATCCCTTGTATATGAATATTATCTTATTAATTTTACTTAACAACATTAAATATAGAACTGTAAAACAACTCATCACTTAAATATACACATCCACATATAGACAGTGAATATTCGGTGCCTGCTTTCCTTAAAAATAGTGGATATTGGCTGTGAATATTATAGTAATTGGTATGATTTTCTTTTACATTTTTTAGAAAAATATGATTTAAAGGGTCAAAATCTCTTACAGCATTAAGGGATCAAAATATCTAGAAGGTTTTTTTTTTTTTTTTTATGTACTTTTCCCAAAAATATTTCAAAAATACCTAAACCGTTCGTTATTGGAAGCCTTAAACACAAAATATTATAGTATTGTATAATAAATATTTAATTAAAACTAAATTAAAAAATAAATACTTAATGCTAATAAAGATCTCTTGAGTTTTGAAAATATAGTGAGAGGTTACTTCATCATCATTAGAGCTTTTTATTTTTCAACTATTTGAAGTCCTAATCTAGCAATGAATCATGACTCATTAAATAATTAGTGCAATTTGTATAAGTCCGAGACCATAAACAATTAAAGTGGGGCACACCTTCAAATAGTATTGAACTATATTGTTTCAGTATGAGAAATCTTTATGATGATCTGAAAATCATTTGCATCTCTAATTATAAAATTCAAAGTTAATAAAAAGTATAGATGAACAAATCTATTAAGACTTATAAATCTGGAAATGAAAAAGTTTATATAAGGTTGCAACCTTATAATGTAGAGCTATGGATGGATCTAAAAAATCCATTAGAAAATGTAGTTTTAATGTTGAAAAATAAAATTATTTTTAAGTATAAAAAATAGTGTATTTTACAACATATTATCTACACCATCAATTTTCAAGGTGTTCATATACTTATAGATCTACTTGATTTTAACTATTTTTAAAATTTAAAATTTATAATTAGATATAAAAATAGATTTTGAGATAATCCTAAGAACATTTTACATCAAAATTACATTCCACGATAAACTTAAAATGCGCACCTTACTTCTACAATTACGGATGCATCTGTATGCCAACTGCACCTATCTTGAAAATTGACAGTTTAGATAATATATTACAAGAGCGCTATTTCTAAAACTTGAAATATGCCCATACATCTTGAGGTCGTGATGATCAAATTAAGGGTTTTTCAGTATCGAAATAACATTTTCTAATGAATATTTGAGGTGCGTCTTAATTTGATTGTTTAAGGAATCACCCTTATATAAACTTTTTTTTAAATAATATTTTACCTTTTCTCAACTCCTTTTTAGTGGGGGCAAAAATTACATAAGGGTCATGCTCAACACTCAATTCAGAACGCACCTAAAAAGTTCACTAAAAGAAGTTGTTTTGAAGCCCAAAAATCCCCAAATTGATCACCTTGACATCGAGATGGATGGGCATAAGAAAAAATGGATTTCAAGTCATAGAAATAAATGCATCTTGTAATGTATCTTTAGAAAGTTATTTTTAAGATTATCAAGTGTTCATATATCTGCTAGATCTATATCTCCAATGAAAAGATGATATTTACCAAATTTCATATTTATGTAATTTGTATAAAAAAAATAAAAATAAAAAGTTTTAAAATATCAACTCTAAAATTAAATGACAAGTAGCTTTTTTGATCAAAATTGAACGGCTGGATAATAAAAGAGGAAAGAAGTTCCATAAAAGCATGAAAACTTATCCGCGAAAGAAATGCCATTTTTTACGGTGTAGGCAAGTTACTGAGAGAGATGGGTTTTTGGTTTTCAAAAAGTTTTGGACGCTAGTATTGAAACTTTAAAAAAGTGTTTGGCATTTTTAAAGTTTTTTAATAGGGAATCAACGGTGGTGATAATAATAGTACAGTTTTTAATGTCCAAGTGGCAGGTCGTGTTTAATGTGTGACACTTTTACTGCAAAGAATCTTAAAGATATTCGTTATTATTATTTTTTTATTATTAATAACAAAAATATCCTTACTAAAAAATTTTTGTTCAATACAATCTTTAACACTTGAATACAAGAGATTATCACTTTGCTAAAAAAATATGACAATGGGCCCGACCTAATTTTGGACATGAAAGAATGATATAGGACCTTAACCCTTCTACATTCGAATTCACCGGACTTGGAATTGGACTAGCAATTATTATATGGGACTCGAACCCAAACCCAATAGGATCCTATTAAAAAATTAAAATATCTTTACAATTAATTATATTTAAATATATTTCATATATTGAGTCTCAAAAAATACTAGTGGACCCAGACCTGTTCAGACTCAAACTCACATAATGTTTGGGTCCAAATTAGGCCTGTCAAGTCCAATTTCTAAACTCATACCCAAACTAGGACATGAATCAGACCCAGACCCAGACCCAGACCCAGACCCAATCTTTCGAATCCAAGTTTTAAGCCCATGCTTGAACCTGGATTGGGTTTACCACTCGGGCCCGGATCGGGTCGGGATCCATTGACACCGCCAGCAAAATCTACGCAAGACCGTTAGAAAACAGTACGGACGTGATTCAACCTGACGAATAAGAATTGGTGTCTTGAAGAGTCATTTTGATAGAAGTTTGGGATGTTGATGGTCAATCTACGTCTACTAAACCTCCACTTAAAAAAGCTGTCCCCGTTTCCCTCCTCCGGGAAACCCAAAATATTCTCTCTCCAAAATTTTGTAACAGAAGCTTGCGGGGCGTCTCTCTTCTCTCTCTTGAGTTTTCGCTTTTGTAATTTCACTCTGAAACCCATATTTTAGGGCCAAATTCTTCACAGGCTCCATATTCCAGCTGAAATTAGGTTTTTCCCCTTTTCTCCAGTGTTATAAAACTCGGCTGAGTCCACTCTGATCCTTTCTGATCAAGGATTTAGGGTAAAAATCTTGAGCTTTTTGTTCTGGAAGTTAAATTTTCATTTTATGGTTCGAATTAGAGTTTTTTTGTTTATGAACCTATTTATTGTATGACTTAGTTTGATTATTGGTTAGACTTTGATTATAGAAAGATTACGGATATAATGTTGCTGTTATCCTTATCTGCATGCACTAAGAAATGCCATTTTTTGTTAGACTGAATTTCGATTTTTTTTAGGTGATTTTATGTTTCTTTTCACCATTGCTTACATGCAAATTTAAATTTTCTGACCTGCATTTCCAGTAAGATGATTCTCTTTAACAATGGTCTACATAAGAAGGTGGATTTTAGCAAATGCACGAGTATGTGTGCATGATACATGATATTTATTTTTTTCTTTTGGGGTAATGATAAATGGTTTGTAGCAAGTTGTTGTAGTTTCAATAATCTTTGATAATACTTTGACAATGCCATCCATGTGCTTATTTTGCATAGGCAATTTGATATATTGTAAATATGTTTTTTAACTCAACTTGCGTGACCTGGCTCGAGCTGAGTAACTCGGAGTGGACTCGGCTGAGCAATGCACACGTCAAAAAAAGTTAAAAAAATAAAAAAAAATGTAAAAAGAAAAGTTAAAAATATTAACAATCAGGAAAGTGGAAAATAAGTAATGGAATTCATTGGAAGTCCAGAAAAGTCCAAAAGCGTACATAAAAATGGATTATTCAAAATTTTAATTTATACCATGAAATATTCAGTAAAATAAAAAAAATGAAAAATAAAAATTGGGGCATGTTGAGAGAAAGCTTCTCAAATCATCATAAAAACCTTATAAATGATCTAAAAATGTATTTTTAAATTATTTAGTTAAAATTTTTAACAAAAAATAGCATTTATATTAATTTTAAACTGTGGCCTAGTTGGCCGTAGGAACTTGCCTCCGCCATAGGCTTAGGTTGAGTTACTTGGCTGGGTCCAAGTGCACTTGGCTGAGTCCTAGAACATTGGTTTGTAAAATGATTGACTTTTTCATAACCAATGTTCTAAAAAACATCCCGCCTGGTGCCTAGGCGGGCCGGGAGGGTATGGGCGCATCGCCTAGGCGGCCCTCCTGGGCGTTGGGTTGCCACCCAGCACCTAGGCAGCCGAGCAGCCCAGGTGGAAGAACAAGGGTAGGAGGTGTCCAAAAAAAACTGTTTCACGTATAAATTGTGTGTTAAAAATGCATATTGAGACATTTTTAATACATTTTTTTATGTTCAACCAATACAAATTACAAAGACAAACCAAAGTATGTGAGATTTGGACAATTAGTTAAACATTAAGAAAAATAAGAAAATATAATCCAATATTCAAATTCAGTACTGGAATACTCGTAGACTAGACTACTAATACTAACTACGAACACAATCACAAGGAAGATATAATAATTATACAGTTACAAACTCATCATCATCAGATCCTTATCCCAACTATTTAGGGTCGGCTACACAAATCATATTTCGACATTGTGCTCCATCAAGGGGGCTATACCCCCAGTAAGACCGTAAGACTTGCAGCATGTCTCTCACGGAGAACGCTCTAGCATGAGCAGATAACATAGATTCAAGATTTATAGAAAGTTGTGGCAAAATGTTACACTTGCAGCCTACCTAACACAACCGTCCTCCTGTACCCGGGCTTGGTACCGGCATGACTAGCATGGGGGTAGCCAAGGCAGATATATATAATTAGAATTCACAAAACATAAATTATAATCCAATTAATCCATGATCCACCAAGGACGAAAATGCCCCTTGTGGAGGGGCTTTTTTGTACTTTTTTGATCATTCTTTGAATACTAAAGGGGAGAAATTGTGGGTTCTAGGTTCATTTGAAACCTAAAATCCATTAGAGCCTATTTTAGAGAGAAAAACCCCACAATTTTTTTGAAACACTGGGAAAGACTGAAAGAGTAATATGTACTGAATGATATATGACTAAAGAATGAAGGAGTAGAGAATGGTGATAATATAAGGTAGAAAGTTGGTTTTGGCAATTCAGGCCTGACTATTCTACAATCCCGAAGACTCTCTTCTATCATATTTCTCTGCCTGATCTTTTTTATTGTGCCTTTATATGTCATACAACTTCTGTAATGTATATTTCGAAATGATTTGAATTTTGAGCTTGATGCTCGGGACTAGATATAACCTACAAGACATATGATTCCTGCTAGTGTTCTTAGTTGCTTAAGTTAGTTACTCAAGTCAATCTTACCTATGTTGTTTATATGCAATCTCTTAAGAATGTCAAAGTGTTTTCTGTCCTGTAGGAATGTCAAATTTTCTTTCTGACTATAGTCCCAGAAAGTGGGCTATTTTGCAGATAATTTTATGCTTTAAAATGTGTTCTACAGTTAATATCATGTTGAATGGTGTAAAATATGTAAATTTCTATTGAAAAGAGATGAATTGCTATCTGATAAAGCTTGTGATCTAAAATCCCATTTTCACCTGTGCCAATGCTATTATATTACAGTATTTGAATGTTCTAAGACATTGTTTGATTTCATAACATTGTTAGATGGTGTTTTGTTTCAATTTGTAATTGATCAAATCGCAAATTGGTGAATTATCATTTGCACTGTAGGGGTGTTTGGTTGTTTCAGTTTGAAATGTAATTTGTTTCTGTGTGGTGTGATGGTGGTGGTGGTGATGGCTTGAGTGATGCTAGTGGTATAGTGTGATGGTGGTAGTGGTGATGGCTTGAGTGATGCTAGTGATATGGTGTGATGGTGGTGATGGCTTGAGTGATGCTAGTGTGATGGTGGTGGAGAGAGAGAGAGAGATTTGGCATGGTTTTGCAAAAAATTCAATTTGGGAGCCCAATTGCAATTGGGAATCAATTCAAATTTGAAAGTCAGATCCCTTGAGGACAAAATGCATGTCACAAAAATTCAAATGGGCCCAATTGTAAGGTGGCTTGGAAATTATACCTTGCCTAAACAGTCTTGGATTGTAGTAACAATGACATGATCCAATGTTTGACATCTTTATCTAGTTCTATTTATTCCTGTTAGTTATGTTTAATCATATAAATCATATATGCCTTCTTGAATTCACTTAGAGTTTTTGGATCTCCACCTATCTTTTAGAAGAAACATTTTCTGGATTGATTTTCTTATGGGATTTTTTGCAGAGATTTAAATACGTGGTGGCAGGATTGTCTTTTGCTCTTGCGTTGTCTCCTGCACGCTTCCTAAATGGTATCCACCATGACTTGGATGGGTCAACTTCAATTCTTCTTGATCTTATTTCTTCACTTTTTTCTTTTTTTTGTCCAGGAAAACATAATAGACTGTGATGATAGTGAGAGTTCCTCAGATGGTTTGGAGCATGATACTAGCATGTCATTGATAGGCCCATCGACTTCAAGAATGTACTCTGATTCAGTATGCGCAGATCCAGTTGAGGTATTTGTTTTTGGGGGGTTATCTGGATTATTTACTTCTTTAAGACATTTTAGAGCTTCCTGATTTTGTATCCCGGTGAATTTGCATTTCTTAGGTGTATTACTTATTTTAAAATAAGTTTTACTCACTCTAATTTCAATTTTGTTATTAAGAAGCTCTTTGCATTCTTATGTTCATTGACTTATTATTGCCTTTTTCCTTTGGTATCTTATGCTCTGATCTAGTGGCACACCTGGTTTGTATGAGGGAGGTCAGGGGTTCAAATTTTGAAAATTGTACAAACCATGCAAACCCACTCTCTCTTTTTGTTGTTGTTTGTTTTTTCATCTTGGGTTGGCTTTTATGGTGCTTTCTATGAGAGATTGACTGTTAAATAAATAGGACCATATGGTGTCTGTATTATCTCAACAACTGCTTTGTATGATTATCGCTTGGGTAAAGTGACTCACTAGAACTCTACCCATTTTAATAATCGCTTATGGTTAGTATGTCTTCTTATATCACATTCATGTCGGTGCAAGGTTTCAGTTTCAATGTAGTCGACTTTTTCGTTTGGCATTTTGATCAAACTTAAGCTTTTACAATTGAATTGTAATTTGTCCTAGCTGTCATAATCTTAAAATTTCTGTTTTAGATGATATCCCTTTGTAAGGTGTCTCATTAGCTATCTGCTCGTTTGTTTTTTAATTGCTCATGGTTACTATGTGTTATATCGCAATCATTTCATGCAAGTTGTTAATTTCATTATTGTTGTGCCTTTTTCTTTTTGCTTTTTATTAATGTTGTGCTTCAACATGGTCATGCTCCTAAAATCTAGTTGGAATTTAGATTTTGTTTTAGTTTCCTTGTTTTTGAATTTTGTTTTGTCATCTTTTTGGCCGTGGGAAAATTTAGTTCATTTGGTGTTGGTTTGTTGAATACCAGTGGCATTTGATTGTCTACTCATCACCATTGCTATTTCATTTTCTTGTTTGTTGATTCAAGAATACTGCTGGTTGCTCGTCGTGGAGTCATTTGAAATCGCATTTTATAGGAATGGGTTTCCCAGTGGCTCTTGTGGACAAAGTTATTGCAGAGCAGGGTATTGCTCTTACTAATTGTTCTTTTTGGCTTTTACTGGCAAAGTTATTGAAGTTTCATTTGCTTCCTTTATTTTTACTATTGTGTCAATAAAGTTTATTATTCTTCCATTTCTGTTAGGCATCACTTACTGTGATTGTTTGAAACTTTGAATTAAACCTACTGTGTTTGAGTTATTAAATCACTGTTACAGGTAATCTCCTCAATCATTTATAGAAAATAACAAAACTACCCCTCTCTTTTTAAATATGGGGCATGAAGTATTTCCCACTTATGCAAAGTAACTGAAACTTTCGGCATATGATTAGGATCTTTATCATATCTAATTTATTCCTGCGTCATTTTATCTTTTTCTTTCGTCATCATCAGAGCCTTATAACAACTATGGGGGTCGGCTATTTTATCTTTTTCTTGAATTCTCAAAATCTCTTTTGATAGACAATTTTTGCCAGAACTTTCTATTTGGGTGTCTATTATGATGCATACAGGTGGTGTATATGTGTATCTTTGTGCTCTTGTGGGTGTCTGTTTGTACAATATGTATTTCTAGTTGATTATTGGACTTATGCAGCATGAATATAGACTTTGCTTAGGGTTGGCAATGGTCTAGGTGCCCCAGCCGCCCAGACTGTTTCAACCAGAGCCTCAGCCAGCATATGTTACTCGAGGACCTGGCCTGGCTAGACCTGCAGGCCTGGAATTCCAGGCCCCACTTGGCCACATACTAAGTAAAAGCCCTGCCCCAGCTTAGTCCTGCCAATGAGCCCATTCTAGGCCTAGCTCGGCTTGTTGCTAGCCCTAAATCTATGCTCTATCGGCCTTTTGGCTCATATATAAGTTTCCAATATTGGGGCTTTATATGTACGTGCCTCATTATGACGTTTCGGTTGTGGCATTCTAATCTATTTGAGATAGTGGGATTTGTCCATTTGATGTGATTTTATTGGATATGGAGGTAAAATATGCGACAACTTTTAGTTGCTATCCGAACTGGTCCTATATGTGTTTGTATGTACATATGTATGAATCATGGTTATCGGGATCACTTTGGTAGGCGATCCCTTCTAGGATCTCGATTCAGGTGATCCCTTCTAGGATCTCGATTCTATCATTCCCAGTACAGATCTCTCAAGAATCTCAATTTTTAAATTTTAAGATCTCGATCCCCATTGTTAGAGATCCCGATTCCTGTTGTTAAAGATCTAGATCCCAACCTTAAAGACCAAAACAACAACCATATTGATGATTTTCTTCATTTATAGCCAACTACCAACATAAACTATAATTTTAATGTGGTTGCATTGCTTGCTTGCTATAAATTAAGAGGTCCCTTCTTTAAAGTGTATATAATCCTAGATTATCATACACTTTAAGGTTGGTAGTAAGATTGGGATCAAGATCCCAAAATGTCAGGATCAAGATCCCCAAAAGGTTGGAATCTCTATCCTTAACATTTGTGGGGATCCCTACTTTAAAGAGTATATAATCTTTATTTATCATACAGTTTAAGGTTGGTAGTAAAATTGGGATCAAGATCCCAAAATGTCAGGGTCAAGATCCCCAAGAGGTTGGAATCTCAATCCCTAACATTTGGTGATCTCAATCCCTAACATATTCATTGTATGGATGGTGCTTTCAACTATAGGGATCTTCTAGCATTTCAAGATCCCCCAGCTCCCGATCCCATTTGGGGATCTCAATCCTAACATATGCATTGTACGGAAGAGACAAATTCCATGCACATCATTCAAAAATCTCTCCCTCTCCCTAAATTGTTTGGATACCCTAAATTGTCATTGCCTATGCGTGTCTCATGGACATATACCTGGCGAGAGGCCAATGCAGCAGCCGACACCTGCGCTACGCGCGCTAAGGAGGGGGCAGCATGGTTTGGCACTCGGGAGTTTTGGCAACTTTTTGAGCACTTAGCCCCCTCTTTTATATCTAGTTTTCTTTTATTTCTGGTTGTATAGCATTTTTGGGCTCCTGTGAGGGTTTTTTCTTAGAGCACCCAGCTTGTGGGCATTTTTTTACTAAACTTGATACAATGCTACAGTCAACACATTAAAAAATATCAAATCTTAGATTGTGCGTGAGTGCATTGTTCTGAGTACATATTTGCAATGATATGTATCTATGTGCATATACTTTTTTATTGTATGGTTCCAATTGCATTTGTGTCATTTAATTGCATTCATAGAAAACTGATTGTTGTTTAATTTATTAATTCTTTTGCTAATTAATTGATTAACAAAAGAATATTGATCCTGCTATTAATTGATTAATTCTTTTGGGATCCAGGTGAAGAGGATGCTGATGCAATGTTGAATTCGCTCTTTACCTATTCTGTATGTCCTCATATCTTCTCCTGAAGTGCTTAAGTTGTCTTTCATTGATGAAGTTGATTGTGCTATTTAACCATGCCATCTGGTGCAAAATTGTAGTTTCTTTTTTATCATCATGAAACATTATTAAATATACAAGGTTATGAAACACATGCCAAAATTCCAGGAGATTGCATTGCAACATCTCATTGTCAAAATCTGCAAGCCCTTCTCCACATCAAGGGTCTGTCTAGTCACACTGCTATTCACGAGGGCTCAGCCTTATTAGCTTCCTTCAATGTGCTGAAAAGACACACCCGTAGAGCTACAAATGTAGGAAATTCTAGGTGGCATCTATTTTATTTTTGGTTAATGTCGTACTCTTGTACAGGATTACAGGTTGCTAAGAGGAGTTTGTGGTGTAGAATGGTGTTCCAAAGATATTTCAGGTCTCTATTAGGTGCAATTTCAGTTAGCTGCAAACTTTGATCGTTCTTAGGCTATGATCATGATGTTTCCTTGCTCAAATGATGTGGAAGAAGAAAGAAACTGATTCCGTGTTGTTTGATGTTGTGGAGACTTCTTAACTTGCAAAGTGATCTACAGCAGCTTTTGAGATGACCACATCCTTGGTGTAAAAACCATAGTGCAAACTTCAATGGTTCTTAGGCTATGACCATGATGCTTCGTTTGAAAGAAGAAATAAACTGACTGTGACGTTCCATGTTGTGGAGACTTCGTAACTTGCACTGTGATCTATTAGAGAACTTGGTGCAAAAACTTGATAGTAGCTTTTGAGATGACCACATCCTTTACCTGAATATTGTGATCTATTAGAGATGACCGCATCCTTCACCTGAAAAATGTGATCTATTAGAGAACTTGGTGCAAAAACTTGATAGTAGCTTTTGAGATGACCACATCCTTCACCTGAAAAATGTGTTGCGCCTGGAATTTTCTACAAGATGACATTGTTAACTGTATCTGTCCTTTTAGACTCTTTATGTTTTGCCTATTATTTTATCTATTGTAATTCACTTTTTATCAATATAGCTATTAGTAGTGGAGTACGGAGTACTTTTTTGCATACAGTATGCATTAACCTCAAATACATTCCTACTAGTAAGGGATAGGCTGCCTGCAAAGATGTAATCATATAGTTTGGGTTGAACTGTAGATGTGGGAGCATAATTCAAGAAATATCTCCTTTTGCAATGCCCACTGGTAAAACATTATGCGAAGTTTGGTTGTTTATTTTGATTTTGTGATGCTTGCGTGCACAAATGTTTTGTAATTTGAATTATCTTACAACTCTAAAATATATTTATGATGATTAGGGAAGATAATTATGGATAACAAAATGGAAAAAATGGTGGGTGATCAGTAACTGCATTTTCACTGAATGTCACAGGCCCTTGAAAACTCTAATTTAGACCTGGACGAGCCCCTAACAGCCATAAATAATCCCAGCATAGAGGAAACTGAAATTGCTGAACTCTCCTATTTGAACAACGATCAAGGAATGGAGGTAACCATTTTTGTGCTGATCTCTACAGGCATTCTCTTTTATGTTCTACATTGTTTATTTTGCTTTTTCACTGTTGCAGCACCAGGGTTCTCCATCTAATGATGTGATAGACACAAAGACTTCTCTGTTGTTGATGGACTTTTCTGCCGATGAAATTGATATGGCCATTAGTAGGCTTGGTACTATTTTTTTTCTTAAATTATCTTTGATTAACATCAGTAGGCTTCTGAGCTAACATATTGTACTATTCTTGTTTATATTGCATTTTTTTTTTGACATAGTAATGGTGTAGGAATGGAACCCTTGACAGCATGTTGTGGGGTGTGGTCTAGTCAAACTGGTCCAAACCTTATTTAATCAATGTTGAGGGGTGTGGTCTAGTCAAACTGGTCCAAACCAGTTGGACCAGATTTTAGAAAAAGGAAATAAAAATAGATGTAATAGTTTAAATATAAAATATATTAATTTTTTTTGCACTACTTCATCTAGCTAGTCTAACCGATTAAAGCCGGCTAGTTCGATTGGCCTAAACTGGTCAAACATTGGTTTTGACTAGTTTTTGACCAAATGTGGTTTTTTTCTTGGACTAGACTAGCCAAGGCACCTGTTGCCGATCTAACTGGTTGTACTACTAGTTCGCTCTGGTCTTGATAACTATGTATTTAATAATTCAATTCATTGAGTATGTGGAAGTTGTAGAACTCATGATTCACTTCACAAGCATTCAATAGTTATGTAAACTAGATTATTGTTCTGTTTGGAAGGTTTATTTTGCAGTTTTGGTCTGTCTCAATATTTTTTTGTCATTGTAGTATTTATTTCATGCTGCTGATCATCTTGTTGATGGTGGACTTTGATTGCCCACCCTATAAGGCTTGGCTTTTGTTGAGCTAGGTGTAGTTTCACTCATATAAAGGTGAAGGTATTTCAAGGGATTTTTGAATCTTTTGGGTATGCGTGTATTCTTTAAATGGTTCAGAACTCTTGCCTGGATTCATTTGGTAACTTGAAGACTATTTCACGTTCCAATTATGCTAATTACAACTGAAGTTGAACAACATAATATTTTTTTTAATCTCATTTTATATGACCACAGCTTAAGATCTACGTGCTTGTTCACCAACTCTCTGGAATGTCCTTTTTGGATTTTCTGTATTCTTCTGAATATTGTGATGCCTTCTTCTTTGATCACCTCCCACTATGGTCATTGACTCATTGTAATTCTTTATCTTTTGTTCAATAAAGAGCTTCTTGTATGGTTCCTTACATTTTTGCCAAAGTTTAGTTGTCTGCATTCTGGCTTAGTCTTGATTGGTTAAGGTGTTGACAGTGGCAACACTATGTTCGATCCTACTGCTGAACTACCCAAAAAAAGAAGAATGTCTGCGTTTTGTACCGTGGTACTATTGGGGAATGATTGTAGCATGTATGAAATGCTAATGGTGGGATTAAAAAGAAATCATGATGTGGCATAATCTGAGCCGCTCATTCTCTTTAAATTTTGTGGTCTATAATATCACCTACATCAAAAGCGACCCAAATTTCACACCACTGCCTTTTTCTGTCACCTGCTTCATTGACCACTTCCTGACTCCTGCCTCAACTTGTAGGTTCCCAATATCTCTCTCTCTCTCTCTCATGGATGGATAAGGACTCTACAGGTTTTGTATTAAGTTTTAATGGTGGACCATCAGAAATGTACAATAATTTAGGGTTTGGTTGGTGCTGAGCTTCTAATGTGGTTGATGAAGCAGGTGGGGGCCAGAAGTAGGTGCAATGCACAACGGTGGCAGGGGAGGAGATGAGGGAGTTCTTGGGCTGGAGATGAGAAGATGACAAAGTCTGAGTTTGGGTTACTTAAGTTTGATGGAAGATATAATATGGACCCTTGGCTACAATGAAATGTGTGGCTTAGATAGTGCACACGTTCTTTGTGGTGCTCTGTGAGATCTGGGGTTGGATGTGTTAAAGTCTTTTTTTTTTTTTTAATGTTCATTTCTAGTTCGTAGGAACATCCTCAATGTTTGGGGTCAAACAAATCCCATTGGTATGGTATTTGGCAAGGTTTGAAAATCTGGCGATCCAGTTCAGAATCACCTGATCCGGATTGGGAATCGTTAATGGCAATTCGAATCCCTCAATATATTGGGATCCAGACAACTCCCCCTAGAACCGGGCTAGGTCAGACCCGGTTCTGTTAGGGAAAACCGGACACATCACCAGTTCCCAAGTGAAAACTGGGCACGTCACGCGTTCCTAAGTTTAGGATTTCCAATAGCAGCTTTTTAATTAAAAAAAACACTCCATTGCTGGTCCCGCATTGCATTTAATGAATTTTTAAATTTCAACTTAAGGACTCTTTATTGCAGCAAGTCCACTTCCCTAAACTTGAGTCACCTGTGACATTTATTACTAGGGGCATGACACTTTTATAGAACCTTGTCATAAGCTATGAGTTCGACATGGGATTATTTTCCCTACCGATCTTTGCGTACAATAAAACCTATTGAACTTTGCGTACAATAGAACCCCTTGGCCCCATCAAAATAAAATCCGTCTTCCCCCACTTGGCTCCTCTCTCTCTCCCCTTGGCATCCATATTTCTCTCCAAATCAATTCCACAATCATTTGTTCCATATAGCTTCTTTCTCTCTATCTCTCTATTTTTTTTTGATAACTGTTAACAAATTCTCTCTACCTCTCTATTGAAATTTTTATTGTTATAAATAATTAAAACATCTCATAATTTAATGTATTAAATTGCTGCATTATTAATACATTGTTATTGTTGTATAGATCATGCTATTTTCATATTTAATATAGATTATAATTTTAAATTAATATATTTATCACTTACACAAGTATTAACAAATAACCTATTGTTAATTTGTCATTGTTATAATAACTTATTTTATAGAGCTATAAAAATTAATATAATCTTAAATTATATTAAGTTGTTATTGTTATATGGAATATATAACAAGTTGTTCACACTATTCCGAGGCATATATGAAACGACTCGATGAATTGTCGAGACAATTCCATGAGTGGCACCAACACGATCAAGAGGAAGAACAACGACATGTTTCATTTTGGTTTCAGGTTATATTTTAATTGTTGTATTGTATGTTCCATTTAATTTATATCCATGTTGATTATTATAAATTTTTTTTTTTAGTGATATAAGTTAATGCTTAATAGACACCCAGACAGGAAAACATCTCTGTATTCATATATTTTTACAAAATAATGAAAGTACATAATGCACCACTCCCAATTGTTTTTAGACTCTCAAAAAACACTATTTTTAGATATTTTTGGTGATTATTTTGAATTTTTTTGGGCCGAAATCCACCGATCCGAATGATTCTCGAATCCGGATTGCTGATCCACTGATCCGACATGGTTTTTGGGGAGGCTGATCCGGGTCGCGATCCGTTTTTTCAAACCTTGGTATTTGGGAAGTGTGTGTTTGTATTTTTTTTTTTTTTGTTTGTTTTTGGGAGGCGGGGGTAGTTATTTCAAGCAACAAATTTCTACTAGTAAAATGAAAAGCACCTTTCAAAACCATGTTAGGGACATTGGTTTCAAAACCATGTTTTGATTCAGATGAACAATCTCTTCCCCCCCCCCAAAAAAAAAAAAAAATTTAGCCTTATAGAGATTTTTTATTTTGAATCCCAAATTTTGTAGATGGCCTTATCACCATTAGATCTCCGGTTTTGAAAAAGAAAAACAAAAATGGATTTTTGAGTCCTTTAAAGACCTAGATCTCAATGTCCACCAAATAGACAATCTGAATCATTTGTTTGAGAATGACTGATTTTGGCCTTTTCTAGGATGCAAATTTGATTTTTTCCTTTTTGGGATTGATTATCGGGATGATTAGATTGTGACTAAAAATTTGGGGTCAACAAATGCCATGAACATGGTCTTTAAAAAGAGTGATTTCATTATATTAGAATGGAATGGTGACATGAAATCCCCTCCCTAGATATATATATATATATAATGGTTTCTTGAAGTGGTTGTGTTGGTTGGATTAGAGAACATCTTGCAAATAAGTTGATGGATGTTAGCATATCGTAGAAATGTACTGTCATACATCCAATACCAAGTACATGGTATTTCCAAAAAACCAAAAGTGGTGCTGTCATAATAGGAAAGCACTACCTGATTCCCACTGAAATAGCTAAAGAAACATCAACTGTGCATTTGTCCTGCGTTCAATCACGGGAATAAAGAAGAAGAGTCGTGTAAGAATGGGCTTTTGGGATATGCCCAAGTTGAGAAGGGTGCATTTGGTAACCTTTTTATGCAAAGAATGGTTTCTGGTGCCCAGCAAGGTATACTTAATGTAATCTATCGATGAATATTACAAATCTCTAGAGAATGTGTGAATATACTATTTAGATGTAAAAACTTAAGTTGTTAGCAGAAGCCTTGTGAAGTGCATGGGTGCATAGATCTAATTGGTATTCATAGATGTAAATAAGTAGTAGTCCACATCTAATTTAAACAGTCTAGTTAACTTATGTATAATGAATCTGAGGTTAATGTAATTCTTTTAGTTAAAGTTTCTATGAGAATTGTCATCAGTTCAGTTATTTTTAGGTCCCTACGTTTTGAAACTCTTGAAAAATTGGACTTCAATGCACAGCCATAACTTCACTGCTGACTGAGAATGAGTATCATATTGAGTCAAAACGTTTTGTTTCCATACTTCTATAAAATTTTCTCCTATTTGACCTCCCTATATAAAACTTTCTCCTATTTCATTTGTAACTACATAGTTTCTGGTGTTTAGTAAGCTAATGCCGCATAATTTTATTGTACTATGGTCTATATGACTATATTGCATTGCAGGTGTGGAAGCTCCCCTTGACGAACTCGTAGATTCCATAATTGCTGCTCAAATAGCTGGAAGTTCTGAAGACAAGGATGATAATGAGCTAGCTAATAACAATGATGTGAATAAAGAGGTCCCTTTCTCTCTCTCATACTAAGGTGCTCCGTTTAATGAACCGTTTGTTTTTATGCATTCGGATTTCCTGAATTACTGCAAATTGGATCTTATTAGTGCACATGGCTCTGAGACTGACATCATGAATTCATTTGATTATGGGCATTCCTTTGCACACTTGGCATGTGATGACTTACAGCTACCTCATGTTTGTTGATGGATGCATCATAAATCAAGGAATAAAACTGAACGCATGTGTATCTATACTGATCTATTGAAAATGATAACGTTTTACAATGTGTATATACTAATTCTTTCATCGATGGCTTTCCCTTAGATTTCCCAATTTCTGCAAGTTTTGCTATTTCTCTGCTCCACAAGGTCAAACTGCTGCGTGGACTACAATAGACCATATCACTCCAGTATTTCATTTGGCAATTCAGCAGCTACTTCACCCAAATAGGTCATTAAAAGAAGGTGTAGTGTGCGTTAGGGGATGCAATTCTACATGTGCGTCCCCTGACACACCTAACATGTTAGAGTTGGATGTCAAAAGGTGGTGGTCTGTCCCACCAAGACCCACAAATCAATGGAATAGATTGTCAACCCCTGAAATTTTTGGATCCAAAATCCATCTCTAAGATATATTTTGGAGGAAGGGCTCATATAAATAGATGAGTTGGCCGACTTATCAAAGCTTATCCTTAGAAGAAATTGTTAACTCAATTAATGCTATCACTGCAATAAAACTTTGCACGTGAATTCTTGAATTTTGCTGATAAATTTGTGGCACCAATGAAGTTGTGAGGAATAGCCAATCAGAATTTTCTTGTCCAAGTTAACCTAATTGGCATGGTTAAAGATGTGGTCATGAAATTCTAACGATTAAAGATCGACTGTAGAACAGAATTCGCTGCAAGTGTAAAGGAGATTTCACAGTATACAGGAAGATTGGATGTTAAAGGAATGAAAACATTATTTAGGAGATGGTGTTTGTGGCTATTTAGTGTAATGTTGGGAGGTCTGACTAGGGGATCATGTTAGTATGGCACTCATTATGTTTTAAGTGTTTGAGAAAAAAATATAGCATGATACTAGTAAATACCTGAGTTTTAGCTTAAAATAATAAAGGCAACTATAAGCAAATATGCCACAAGTACAAGGGTGATGTTACTTTCAAAAAAAAAAAGTACGAGGGTGATGTTACAAACATGCAGAAAGGTTGGATATCATTGGCTGAATATTAATTGGGAGATACAGTTCAGGAGCACTGCGGTTGTAACTTTGAAGGTTTGGGCTGAGGCCCCCTTTTTTTTTTGATATGTTAACTGTGAGAATTGGAGGCCGGGAAGTAATGTTGAGGCATCCGCCCCCCTAAACACCCATGCTCCAATCCCATCCTAGGGTTCAAATATTCAGTTATACCATTAATTCCTTTCAGATGTAGCCACGAGTTGAACGATATTGGTTTTGGATTCAACAAACTCCTGCCGCTATTTCATGAACATGCTTTCTTATTGGTGATCGTTAGCTGTATAATGATGATTTAATATTCATGATAGTGTGCCTGAGGTACAGAAAAAAATGGGAACTACTCTTAAGTAGTATTACTCTTGGTGATAGTAGTTGGCAACTCCACGATCGGGAAATCTTTGTACACTCTCTCTCTTACGGGATAATGCATCTTCAAATTTGTGGGTCAGAGATGAGGGCTGGCATGTGGTTGGAAAGGTCCTGGTTCTCTTCTTGACATCTTCCAATTTGGTGGATATGAGTTATCTGCTTAAATGTGCGACCAAATCCAACCAAACTGATCACAAGACCCTGCACACGACAGATCTTAAAGTCCTCCAAATCTGCAATTTGTAGCACATTGCATCCTGTTTTCATGTTCTTATTCCTTGTAAATTTGAAAGAATTTGGGAATGATAAATTCTCATGTGAAATTATAAATCGTATTCCTTTGCAGTATTATAAATTTGGAATTTTTTTTTGTGACCATTGCTCAAGTTCAAATCCTATCGCACTCTTTCTTTATACATAGTCAGAAAAAGGTAATTCTTTGCAAATAGTTATAGTCTTCGGGTTTGAGTCTAGTACCCATTCATCGCAACACAGTAATGCACCTTTATACATGTTTTATCTCTATTACTAGGTATGATCACTTCTTTCGTCTGTTATTGCTATTTCTACTACATTTTGGGATTCAGTGGATGATGTTTTGTTTTTGGTGTTAATTTAAAGCAACTTTAAAAATTACTCATTTTTCCTGTGGTCTCATAATTTGTTCAAATTACTTATCCACCTGCTGCAAGCTTCCCAATAATGAGCCATTTGGGAGATTTCTTTAACATCTGCTTGAGCAGTAAGCCAGGTTTATGGTCTTGGTTCTCTTGTGATGTGGTTTCACTACCTTTTTTTTTTTGAAAAGGTTAACTGTTCTATTCTATTTCACCTTTGCATGTAAGAAACTTGCTGCTTTACTTCATCAAAAAAAAAGAAAAGATAATTATTGCTTTAATCTGCCTTGCTCTTTGTGAAAAGAAGACCTGTATAGGTAGAATTTATGCCCACTTTCTCCGTAACCATCCAAATTGGAAAGTTGGTTAAGACCACACTATAGCTGGGAAGGTTGCAGCATGACTGGTACTTAGCCTATGTTTATGGAAATTATGAACACTTAAATTAAGCTCGGTACTGGCTGTTAACTTTTTTTTCTTTTTCCTCACTATGCACATCAAAGATATCTACTGCTGTTAGCCTTTTCTTGAAAATCTGTACTCCGCAACTTCTATGATATGGATATTTTTGCTCTTAATTTTGCCAGGGCAGTGCCAATAATGGATTGTTTGAGACCATGAATAAAACTCTTTGCCTTTTAGAGATGGGGTTCTCTGAAGATGAGATATCTTCTGCTATTAGCAAATATGGTGAGCAGATTTGTTGTTAATATTGAATAGGTGTTCTTTTAATTTCCTAAGTGTATGTCTCCAAGATTAGACAGTTATGCTTGTTTTTAAATTTCCTAAATTGTTAATAAAAATATACGAACCTATGAGAGATAAAGCTGAGCTGACTCAAAATCACCAGAGTCAGCTTTGGAACCAGGCCAGTTCTCCCCAGATATTGGTGAATAATACCCCATTTTTACACTTGAAAAACCAGAAAAGGCTTATATTCTTTTTATATTTTTTGTATTTATTTCTTGGATGAATAATTGGTCCCCCACTATTTTCATGCTGATTTGGGTTGATTTTAAAAACAATCAGTCTACTTTAGTCCCATTTGAGATCCAAAATTAATTTTTTTTTTTAATTGGTTTCCACTTTGGGCCAGATTTGTCAACAAAATCTTTTCATTTTTCGAGCCTACAAACCTTATATGCTATTCTTGCATTTATTCTCTCGATTCTTAATGAAATAATTTGGAATTTGCTTTGAATTGTTCATCGTAGAGTCATCTAACCGACCCATAAAACAGTTTGTTGGATTGAAAAGCAAAATAGAAGATATCAAGATAGCAAATTTCATGAATTTTTAGAACCCGAAGCAGAGAATCTTCAATTCTCTCTCATTGGTCACCAAATTTGTTCAAATTTGCCCCAAAATATTTCTATCATAGTGATCTACAGAAGTCCCGAACAAGGTTTTTTCAATCAAAGCCAAAAATATCCAAGGTTGATTTTTGTTTTTCTTTTGCTGCTGTTTCTTTCTGAAATGTTTTCTTTTTTAACTTTCTTATTTAGATTTTGATTTATACCTCTTATAATATGAAATCAATTATTTGATTTTGAATATTTGATTTTATGTGTTTTCTGTAATTTTTTGGCATTTTTTCTCTTTTTGCTCCATGTTTTTAGATATATCTTGCTGGTGTCGGCCAAGCCGACTGAAGGATTCACCTCAGGACCGTTGGGTGGTGGGTTCAATCCACCGGTACACGTTTTTAAACACCGATATGAATGATCAAATGGACTCTCAAGTACTAACAAATAAATTTCATGTCTTTGTCTACAGTTTTATGGGTGCATATTTGTATATGGGTGACACTTGCATTTTCTGTATCAGATAAATTGCTTATTTTCACTAGTTCGATAGTGAAATTGTTTTTCATAGTGGTGGTATGATGTGAAAGTGAGTTAAGGTATTTCAATATGCACGGACTTTCATGAAATCAATGATTCATGAAGGATATTTTGTACAATTCCTTGCTTACCTAAGCTTCACAATTCTGATTTGTTCTCGTTCTATGAAAATAGTCCTCAAATCTAGCACTTAACAAATGGATTGTCAAATGAAAGCATCATTATTAACAACTGGTGTTAGGTTTATTTTGTATCCTGCTCACTATGACATTTGCATAGTAGTGAGCTTGATAATTGGTATCCTCAATCCCAGGTGCTGATGTTCCACTCCGTAAACTAGCTGATTCAATTTTTGCTAAGCAAATTGCCCTGTCCATAGGTAAAGGAGATAATAAAGTATCATCTGAATACCATTTATTGAAAGACAAGGTTTGCTCTCTCTCTCTCTCTCTCTCTCTATCTCTCTCTCTGTATGTCTGTATGTCTGTATGTGTGTGTGTGTGTATATATGTATGTGTGGGTGCGCTCACACTTGTGTGTTTGTGCATGCATGGGCTTGCATGCATTTCTGTGTATGTGTGTCTTTAGAAATATCACAGACTTCACACAACAGTGATAGCAACAACAGCATAGATGTGTTAGTTAAATGTGCTGCTGCTTTCCTTTGCTGCAGTTTCAAGCTTCACATGCCATTTCCTCTTTTTTGTTGTCAACTGCTCCAACACTTGACTGATGTTTGATAATGTATGGTCTGACAAATGTTTTCTGCAAACTACACCACACTAGTTGTTTTAACTGTAGGTTCTTAAATCTTAATTGGTTGAAACTTGGTTGGCTCTCTGCTCTCTGTTGCTTATGCAGAGTAAGTTCAAGACTGCAGGTAGATTGCATTCACGGGATTATCAGATCATGATGTTACCAGAAGAGTTGAGAGGGAAGAGAATCAAATGTGAAACTTACGGCAGTAGTAGAGAAGCATCTGAAGAAGAAGGTTCATCTACTTTTGATGATAAAGAAGGTTCCTATAATTTTTACAAAGGAAAAAGCACCAACTTTAAAAACATTGGAAAAGGCAAACAACCCAAGGTTTCTTCAACGGATGAAAGAAATGCATTCTCAACTTCTGATTTGTCGGAAACTAGTCCATATGACTCATGGATGCCCTTTGAGCCTAGCCCCAAGCCATCTAGTGGTCTGCGTGAAACGTCAACAGATTCCACATATTTTTTGTATGGGAATGTGAACAATATTCCCTATGAGGACTGGGAAACTGTTACGCGATTTTTATTTGGTACCATTCCGGAGTTCATAGACTCACAGAACTTCTCAGCCCTCAGTAGAAAAGAAGGATATGCCCATAACCTCCCCATTGATACTCGAACCCACATAGATCCATTACCCCAAATGACTATTCAAGATGTATTGCCAAGAACCCGAAAATTTTGGCCCCCTTGGGATCCAAGGACAAAGCTAAGCGGCACTAATTTCAGTTTAGGGCTCACACAACTGTGTGAGAGACTGGAAAGGACGGCAGCTGGTTCCAAAGGACTTCCATCTTATGTACAAAAGGAAGACATCCTCCATCATTGCAAGACTTGGAACTTAGTATGGGTGGGCCCGTATAAACTCAGCCCTTTAGAGCCTGAAGATTTGGAGGCTATCTTAGGGTACCCCAGGTACTACACTCATGGATCTGGATTGGACCCCAATGAACGGCTGAGGTTGCTTAAGGACAGCTACCAAGTAGACACACTGGGTTATATATTCTCGGTCTTCAAGGAAACTTTCCCAGCTGGGATAAATGTTTTATCGATTTGTAGTGGGATTGGAGGGGCTATTGTCTCTTTGCACAAGCTTGGGATTCAAATCAATTGCATTGTTTCAGTTGAGTCTTCTGATCTGAATCGAAGACTTCTTTGGAATTGGTGGAAAAGTACTGAACAGAGAGGGGATCTGATTGAGATTGATGATGTGGAGAAGCTGAAGAGTCGAGAACTTGATAATTTGATGGGACAAGTTGGTGGGTTTGACGTTGTTATTGGTGGAAACCCAAGCAAGGCTTCAGTTGGATCTAGTAGGGGTCCTATGAATGGGCCAGAGTGTCTTGACCAACCACACTTTTTTGAGTTTATTAGAATTTTGAATTATGTTCGTGCTGTAATGGCTAAGAAAAGATCACGTGAAGTGTGATCTGTATCTTTCCTACTGCTCGTCTCAATAAATTTATAATTTTGGTTTAGAATGTTATTTGATAAGCCCTAGATAAATTGTATTGGGGAATGATTTGATGAAACAGTTCCATTGCTAATATGGTGAAACACTTGAGAGGGTAAATCAAGCCACTCTACGAAATCCCCAAAAGGAACTCCACCAATTCAATGAGGTTATAATCTCTTGTTGTGGATCCTCAAGCAAGAGAAAGAGCAGCGGCAAATTCGGAGAATATGAGAGACACAAAGGAAGACAAGTTTGGGAAGAGGTAACCCGGGATGTTCGGCTCACTGCCATCAAACGGGAGCTCTCTGCTATATGTCTCTTGTATCAATCTACTTAAAATGTTTTTCTTTCCTGTTTTCTTTGACATTCTAATGGGGAAAGAATCGAACCCTCTCAACGGCATTTTATCACTCTAGCTGTACAGGTAGTTTTATCTCCTACGGGATCACTTTTTATTGAGGTCCTCTAGCTATGGGATCACTTTTTACAAATAGCCAATATCTGATGGCTGTTTAGCAAAACTGACTTTTACAAATTACCTAAACCCCCAAAACCAACTTCAATATTATTCTTGCATTAAAAAACAAATTTGGGGAAATACCCTACAGGATAATATTTTGCACACAATAGCCGGCTGTTAACGTTCAAATTCTTTTAATCATGTTTAAAAAGTTCCCAATGTTGCATTAGCATAATCCTTCAACCAATGGGCACAATACATTGTAAAAAATTGGATGCTCCCGTGGAACAAATTTTACAATTGTTCCTTTGTGCAAGGATCGGCTAAGGAGAATTCTTACGACCCAATCGTGGATATGCAAGCCAGTTATCCTCGTGACAAACCTTGAAATAAAAACTTGAATAATCATTATCATCAGACCTTATATCAATTATTTGTGATCAGCTGCACGAATCATATTCTGTCATTTTGTTGTATCAAAGTCCACATCATCAGTAAGGCTATAAATTTCCATATCTTTTCTCATTACTTCCATCTATATTCATTTGGGTTTTTTTTTTGCCCTTTTAGAGCTCTCTACTTGAACCAACTCAAAGGATGTATTTCTACATTTGCGCCCCCTGAAGTACAAATCATCCATTTTAAAGATGGATTGCAAATGGGCAGTCTATCTAAACATAGTTGAAACTAATGGTTCAAATGTTTTTTATACAAAACTATTATTTTTAATTTTTTTATTTTTTCATATTCATTATCTCCATGTTAAAATGTCTAAAAATGCATCTTGACAATAGAATTTTAAGAGGGGACTCATAACTACATGGATTCATAGAAACCATGTACATTGCTAAGATTGAACATAGGCCGTCCTTATGTTGGATTGTCTGATTTAGGTGTTTAGGAACTCATAATAATATTTAATTTGTTATTTGGTGATGCTTAAAAAGATAAAAATCTTCTTGATCAAGAAAATTCTTCTAAGTGGGACTTTTCCTTGAGGGATCATATGTCCAATTTGTTCCCGTTGGGAACAACTAACAAGCATTGTCAATGACGGATATATATGAGCTACTCTGGCAAGATCATATACGAGTTTCTCTGGCAAGAGCATATGGGACCTTTGCGGGACCTTTGCTCTCTTGGGCATAAGACCCACAAAATTATCCTCTCAATTGGAAATTTTGGAAAAAGATTTAGAATCACTAGATGGTTTCATCATCATCATCAAAACTTTTTCCCATTCTACCATGTTAAGAGCCATACCTTCAATGATGCCATAAGTATCCATATCATTTTTTACTACTTCCAACAATATTTTTCTGGGCCTACCCCTTGCTCTTTGCGCCACACATGTCCAGCCTACCTGTCTACTTTATCTAATCTTATATTCTATTGATGCCACACCTAAATTCTCTCAAATGTATTCACTTTCAAATTCTCTCTCTTCTTGTCTTGCCACTCATCCATCTCAACATCTTTATCTTAACTACACTCATTCTATGGGTAATGTTGTTTTGTGACTATCACATTCTGTCCCATAAAGTAAAGCTGGTCTCACAGTTGTCCTGTAGAGCTTTCCTTTCAGCTTCATTGGTATGCAATGATCATATAAAACTCTAGTTGCACATCTCCACTTTGCCCACTTCGCTTTAATTCTATATAGGACATCTTTAATTTCTCTATTTTATTGAATTATCGACCCAAGATATAAAAAATGTGTTCTTTTTTTATATTTCTTGGCTGTCAATTTTAACTACTTCTTCATCTCGGCTTCTATTACTACTAAACTTTTATTTCATATACTCTATTTTTTTCTGGCCACTTTTAAAACCTTTTAATTTTTTAGCATCCTTCAAAAGTTCTAACTTTGTGTTGATGTCGTTTCTGATCTCATCGATTAAAACTATGTCATCCGTGAATACCATGCATCAAGATATATCATTTTGTAAGTGCCTAGCTAAGTCATCCATAGCTAAGACAAGAGTGCAGCTGGCATACAGATGTATCCGTAGCTGTAGAGATAAGTTTCACCTTCAAATTTTATCATGGTATATAATTTTGATGTAAAATGTTCTTACGATTATCTCAAAATCTATTTTTATATCTAATTATAAAATTTTAAATTTAAAAAATGGTTAAAATCAAGTAGATCTATAAACATATAAAAATCTTGAAAATGGACGGTATAGATAATATGTTGTAAAATACATTATTTCTGAGACTTAAAATATTTTTATTTTTCATGGTAAGACATCTCGATGTCTAGATGATCAATCAAATTTTCAACATTAAAACTACCTTTTCCGATGGATTTTTGAGGTACATCCGTAGTTCTATATTATAAGGTTGCATTCTTATATAAACTTTTTCCCTAAGACAAATAGGTATGAGCTCAATGCAGATCTTGATGTAGATGTATTGTCCCTAAAAACTCAATCGTCTCTCCACTAGTTGTTTATACATCAGTTAATTCCCTTAAATATATCTCTCACCAAGTTGAGGTAGTTTCTAGAAACTCCTTTCTGTTTTAACATTCACCAAATCAAATCTCTAGGTACTTTATCATAAACTTTCTCTAGATCAATAAAAACAAATCAAATCTCTAGGTTATCTATCATAAGTTTTCTATAGATTAATAAAGACTATGTGGAAGTCTTATTCATTTGCCTTAAACTTCTCAATCAGTTGCCTAAGTGGGAAATAACTTTGGTTGTTGACCTCCCTGGCATCTAACCGAATTGGTTTTTTGATACACTCATGTCATGCTTTAATCGTTACGTAATCTCTCTCCCCCACAACTTTATAGTGTGGCTCATAAGTTTAATATCTTGATAGTTCACAAAATTTTGTATGTCTCATTTGTTCCTATAAATAGATACCACAATACTTTTTCTTTATTTGTTTGGTATTTTTTTTGTTCTTAACACCTTGTTAAACAATTTGGCCAGCCAGTCAATGCCAATCTCCTTTATACATTTCTAAACCTCTATTGAAATAAATTCTCCACCTTTCATTGACCTCTTTATCCTTCACCAAGACCTTTTGATCATCATTTTTAATACATTTAATATAATCTAAATCCATACATTTTTTCTCATTCATTTTTTGCTAATTTGAAGATATCTTTTCACCTTTTCTTGTTTCCAATTTAGTGTATAGATTATCATATGCCTCAAGTTTAGCCTTACTTATTACTTGTTTATAGTTTTTCTTAGTTTTTTTATATTCCTCTGAGTTTTGAGCATTTTTATTAAAGGGTAATGTTAGAGTGCTCACGTGATGGAGTAAAAATTTGGATTCATATATACTCTTGTTTTGTAAATGAACTGTTTTTTAGTAAATGCATTTTTGGTAATTAGAAGGGGTATGATATCATCTACATAGGATGTGGTATCACCCACGTTAAATGCCACTAGTGTGCTCCAAGTGGGGTGATATCACACCCCATGTGGATGATGACACACCCTTCTTAATGATAAAAATACTCTTATTGAAAAAATGCTCCATGTATAAAATAAGGGTATAGAAGTGTCTAAAATTCTTGAATACAATGATAAATTACTCCAGAGTATGAGCACCTTAACATAACCATTTATTAAATTGTCAAATTTTATAAATTGATCATTTTTCAGTATTGACCTTCTGAACATCATTACTCCACCATCAAGTTTCCTTAGCATATATATTTTATTCCTCTAGATTCTCTTAAAAATTATTTTGCCACTTTCTTAATACAATAAGCCATCTTATTCCATATAACATTGACCTCATGTTCAAAATTCTATTTTCTTTCTTTAACTAACTTATCTCTAAACAAATATATTTTCTCGTTTTTTAAATTTCACTACCTAGTTCTTGGATACCTATTAATTTCACTGTTTCTCTTCCATGTTTTTATGCAAACGTCCATAATAATCAGCCTATGTTGGGTAGTCAAACTTTCTTCTGAGATAACTTTATAGTCTTTACATGATGGTTGATCAATCTTTTTAACTAGGAAGAAGTCTATCTAGCTTTCATGCAGTCAATTTTTAAAAGTTATTAAATGTTCATCTCGCTTTTTAAAGCAAGTGTTTTCTATTGCTAGGTTTTAGGCCCTCATCCACTTCATTTCTTTCACCAAACCTATATCCCTGATGTACCCATTCATATCCTCTACTAGCCTTCCCTACATGTCTATTTAAGTCCCTTCCTAAAAAGGTCATCTTTCCACGTGGTATGTCTTGCACTTGTCCGTCCATGTCCTTCCAGAATCGTCTCTGGATTAATCCATTAGTCCTACTTGTAGTGCATAAGCACTAATTATGTTAACTATCTCTTCCTTAGTATGTTTAATTGATATGAACCTGTCACCTACTTTCTTGACATTAACTACTTTATCTATTAAATCTTTGTCTACTATTATACCTATGACATTTCTATTATCATCCTTTCTTGTGTCTCAATGTTTATTCAAATTTATTTTCTTAGCTTTTTGTCATTCCACATAATTTCCTATAGATAAGCTATGTTTACTCTTCTTTGTCTTATTGTATTCATTAACTTCATACTTATACCTCTAAGCATTCCTACATTCAATGTGGTTAGGCGAATCCTATTCTTTTGGACTAGTTTTTTTTACTTGCGCTCGTCTAGAATATCACGGGAACCCTTGTATATTTTTCACTACAATCGAGTGGCGTTGCGGCGATTGCTTCTAGGGAACGTCCTAGTTATAGCCTTTGCTTATTTCTCACTATGCTGTCCCAAGCTTGGTAAAAGGGGTGAGTTGTGCTAGGTAGACTGCCTACATAAAACTTTGTCAAAAATTCTTATGAATTCGGAATCACTAT
>NW_006498057.1:3819610-3833450 GCF_000471905.2 Amborella trichopoda | reverse complement strand
CTAACTTAGTCGTTTCGTTACGTACTACTACTCCTTCGTCGTCCGTCCTACTACTCCTACGTAGTAGTAGGTGGCGATAGTAGTCTAACTAACACAAACTAACTCCTCCTCCTCTCTCTCTCTCTCTCTCTCTCTAGGGGGTGGCAGTGGACCCGGACCTGATGGGTAGACTTCACCGGGATTCGGGTATGGGTCTAAAAATTAGATCCGATGGGTCAAGTCTGCATCCAAATCTTACACCTGAATGCTATTCGGATCTGGGTCCAATCTGGTCCAGGTCCCAAATTATATTTTTGGGTCCTAATTTATGAAATATCTTGAAATTCGTTGATATTTTAAACTTTGGGTCAGGTCGAGGTCTAGATGGGTTTGGTCGGGTCTGGGTCTGGGTCCGGGTCCGGGTTCCATGATATTGTCTCTCTCTCATCAAATTCAAAGGTCAAATCTCTTACCCATGCTATGGACAAAACAGAGCCGGATCCAAATGCCCCGACCAATCACAAACATATTTTTTCTTATTGAAAAGGATAACCAGAAGAAATTATGGAAAAAGGAGAGCTAGTGCCACATATTATTTGGCAATTCCTTAATAAAGCACCCTACATATTATCAATATGAATATGAAAAGTAATACAGAAAAACACACACATTATAAAAAACCAAAGACTTAAGTCGTTTGCCTAGAGGAACAGCTGAGGATGACAAACTAAAATCCACTATATAGATAAGAGTTACGGACAAATTTTGAGAGTTAATGTTACCTCTTTAACCCCAGACAATGTTGTAAATGAGATGGGTGAAACGGAGCAGTGGGAAAGCAAATTAACGAACACTTTAAAAATATAGTGAAAAACTCAAGATCTTTCTATTTTCAGGATCACACTAATCCTCTCCCAAAACAATATTTATCCATTACTTATAAAAATCAGCATGTGTCTAAGATCTCTGCGAGAATTTGTCCTCGATATACATAAAAACAAAATATCGAACGTTTATATTGTTTGTACTATCGCACAAGTACAACTAGAGATCTACGTCAGTCTTTCTGAGAGAGAGACATTGGGGTTTGAACCGTACTAGAAAGTGAGATCCAAAAGTAATTTAAAGAGAGAGTACACTCTTAATTTTGGCAACTAAATACCACATGTCTAGTTATTGTATTGGAGACACCACTCAAATCTTTACGAGAACTGCTTCTCCATAAAAATCAACTATTTTTACAGGAAGCACCACCCTATTATTTTTCTCTCTAAAGAAGATCACTGCTCTTTTTGGAGGCCTCGCTTCTTTGTATACGAGGCCCTTGCTTTAAAAACTCAACATACATGAGTGATCCCAACTCGGACACACATTTTGTTTCTCTCATTCCTTAAAAGTATTTTGAAATCTCAACCAACTAAGATTTCACTGTACCTCTCTATGAAAGCATCCCATAGATGTGTAGAACCTAAAACACATGACCAAGAGTTTTAACGCAAGCATCCCATAAATGATGTAACATATATCTTGAAATCTTAAAAACATGACCGGAGGTCCTAATGCAGTTAGGCTGATACTTTCATTCTTCCAATCTTAACCGTATGAATGGTGCCTCCTATTTAGAAAGTGATTGTGATGGCAAAACGAACGAAGTAATTTGAGATGGGAAATGGTGGAATCAATTCGGTTCCCTTGGAATGAAACCGGGTGAGTCAGTCCAATTCGGATCGGCTATTCGCCAATCAAACGATATTTCTAGATGGTTGATTCACTCAGTCGATCTGGGTTATAAAACATCAGTGTTAATTAATGAGCATTTCTATCATTTATAAACTTCTAACTAGAAAAAAAAAAAAAAAAGGTTCAAATCTCTCTACAAAATCATAAAATTGATCATTTTGATATCGACAATTATGGAACAGAAAAGAAATTTATTTAACGCCTTAAAAACACTGTACCTTGTAACACATTATCTAGGATACTCATTTTCATACGTTCACAAATTCGCTTAGTCTTCACATATGGGAGCTTTGAATTTCAAAATAGAGGTATGAATAAATTTCCAGGCAATCATGGGTTTTCTGTGCTAGAATTGAGGTATTGTAGTGTAATGTTACTTTTTATAGTATAACGTTCAAATTTCATGGTCGGTGCTAAAAACTGAACTTAGAGCCAACTCTATGATTTCCGATGCCTAAAGTATTCTCTAGACGAGATTCGAGATGACGCATTGCTTTGTTTTCATAAAGCCTAGGCCTTATCCTATAACTCGATGGGTCTTAATGAGCTGACCAGTATAAATGCAAACACATCATATGATTGGACAAATGGATCCCACTCCCAAACCATGAGACCTATCATAGTCAAGAGGCGCATTGAAGTAGGACCCATTGGTCCATTCATGTTGCATAGAAATTGGAATGACTGTGAATATGTAGTCCATCGTATGAATCATGTAAAGCAACAAAGGCATATTCCCGCTATTATTATGCTTGTTAGCATAAGGCCAGGATCTAACACCGAAAGTAATTTACATCTCACAACTGTAGCAGAAAATGCAGTATTAAAAAATTGTGCAGATCTGGCCTATCTGAATGGTTAAAAGTAGTCGATCCATATTAGAATTTCATTTTCTTTTTCAGATCAGTAATTTTTTAAATCAAGATGAACAATTTGATATTTTCCACTGCGATATCTGCATTTTTTTAGTAGGGTTTTAAGGTGCACTTTACTTCTTATCGTAAGGCCTAGGCCTATGCTGACACTTTAGTATTATTATCATCATTATTATTATTGACACTAATGTCCACATTGCGCATGGAGTTTACTCTTGATGGACACCTGAGGAATGAAGTGTCGACTCAAAGAAAATCCTTTCACATCAAAATCAAGAAGAAAAGGAACTTTAAAGACATTCTCTTTTTTCCCCCTAAACTCATTCCCAACCATAATTATTCATTTTAAGAAAAAATTGATAAAATTTCGGATGCTTTTGCTTAGTTCATGGGCCTCACAAGACTTTAACTAGCTTCAAACCTACTTCCATGGCATTTAGGTCCATAAAAAACCCAAAAAGAATCACACAAGAGGGCCACTCAAGCTTGTGGTTGGTGAGCCTTTGCCCTTTGGAAGGGACCCATTAAAGGTCCCAACACTATGATTGGCAAACACACCACCCATACCCATGATACTCACTTAAGAAAGTGCTTAAGGTTTATTCCATGGTCATCAAAGCTTGGGGGGCAGCTTTTGGATTTTGACAAAATCATTCCACCACTAAAGCTTTTGGAGAATTAGGGTTCCAAGGTCAAATTCTCATTGACACCTGTGTTGCACCACAAAGATGGACAGGGAAAGCAAGGGAGAAGAAACAAAAGGTATGATATATATTAAATCTGGGGTGGACTACAAAGTATTGAGATAGAAAGCAAAAGATACAACCAAAAGTAGAGGAAATCAAACCCAAAAGAGACACACTTATGTCATGATACAAGGTATAAGAATAAACAAACAAGTATAAAGAGAAACATGATTGAGGTGGAATCATAACCATTTGAAAAATAAATTACATATGCCCATTCCTATTCTCTTTGTCTCTCTATATATATATATACAATTGGCCCGGCCAAGATCGAGTCAAGGCTTGGCCCTTAGGCTAGGTATGGGCTGGGCCTGGGGTGGCCACCCCAGGCCCACTCATTACTAGCACGCCTTCCCCAAATAAGCAATTTGGGATGCAATACTTGTCACAAGTTTTTCTGGTTACGTATATTGTCGACAGTTGCAGTCTGAGGTTCACATCCACCTACCCCACAAGAGAGATAAAAGAAACTTATCGTAAGACTTAAATTTGGGAAATATAAATGGACTTTGTAATAGTCAGGAATATCTTGAATCCTTTACCCCTTTCATCGAGTTATAGCAAGTATTTGGTAGGTCTAATATTTTCGTGAACTTTTTATGTTATTTTATATTTTACCTAAGCTACTTGGGCATCTCTTGTGAAAACATGTTATTTTGGTATATTTTAATTATTGTATTTCTTTTAGAAAATACCCTGTGTTATTTTAAAATAACATATCTTATGTAACATAGTGTTTTGGGAATTATTTTGTCTTATTTAAAGAGAGAATAGTAATGCGTTATTTATCAAATATTAGAAAATGTGACGAGGGAAACCTTAATTAAAAATAAGCTTGTCCATTTCACTTTTGTTTTAAGAATCAAAGGGGGAAAAAGCATATTTGGATCACACATAGCATACGCACGTGCACATGCATTGGTGCTAGGGATTCCCTCCACATATGTGGATCGGGCTCGTGGCTCAGTTTCTTTTTTACTACAATGGGGCAAAGCTTCTGGCACATCAAGGGGCACCGGTAGAGACACATATAAGAACTAACTTATGCCGATCTGGTGAAAAGGTGTATTAAGTTTGAACATTGGTTTCTCGAAGCTCGATGAATACCATGTGATTGTCATCTCACAATATAAAGAGTAGCAATTATTTTCCCGAAATTTGAAGGGATACCGCTTAACTATTGGATCTCATGTTGCATTTTAGTTGCAACCGATGCACCATTCTAAGGATTGAAGATTTTGAGAGACGCAATTCTTGACTTAATATGTACTTGAACAGTTACACAGTAATTGACTCCATATACTTTATCTCTATATGAATAGGGACATTTTTTCAAATTGATATATATGAAATCTTTTTGCTCCCAAGTCCCAAGGTATTATGTGGGAACTTTTTCTTGTTATAAATGAGCTAATTTTTTCTTTCTAGAAAGAGACAACTTTGGTGCTTTAGGTATCGTTGTACTTGTGCATTTCTATTTCTATTTGTGAGATCATTTTCACAATCCTCTACTCCCATGTATCCCGCAGATAAATTTGCCCAGTAGAAACTTAGATACACAATAATTCTTTTTAGTAAGAGGCAAATATGGTATTAAATATAGTATTGAGAATGCAATCTATCGTGCATAAGATCAAAGTGATTGAAACCTCTTTTGTTTCAATTTGTTTCATATTCCTTCCCCGTTTCACCCTCCATCTCCAACATTAATAATTTCAAAATTTATTCAAAAAACTAAACACCATAAATATTACTCTTAAACGCAAGTAACACTTAGTGTCATGTCATATGATTTGGTACAATTTTCAGGTATTTGTAATGCCAACAAATTTTATCCCAAAAACCCTAAACTAAAAGTGCCTACCAGGCTTTTTATGTGATTCTAGGACCTAGAGATCAGTGAGTTTCAAGGACATCAATGCAAAATGAAATGTAAAGCCTCTTCTCTTCTCTTCTCTGTTCTTTTCTTTTTGTTTTTTTTTTTTTTGAGTAAGGACGATATTCATTAAGATAATGAAAGGTTAAAGAAGGAAAAGAAAAAGACAGAAGAAAAGAAAAAGAAAAGCCCAAAGAAAATTAAGGATGAAATGTAAAGCCTATGTGTGGAGAGAGAGAGTAGGGGCTACTTAAATCTGTATCCATTAATCCCTGATCTGATGGCCCACAATCAAAACCATCAACCACCACAGTTTCACGTCCATTGCATGTATGTGCATTACTTCATAGCAAATATCTAGAGAAAGAAATATTACTTTTTATTGCTCAAATCTCTGTTAATTAAACAAACCCTGAAAAGTGGTAGTGGCAGCTTATTGGCGTTTAGGATTATAAAGAAAGAAAGATTCCAAGCCAATAATTCCACCGGGTAATGAGTTTATACGTACAATTAATGCATTATAATAACAAAAATCTCTTTATGCCAGGGACTTTTCTAAGGCAAAACTATCGTTGTTGCTCAACCTAACCCCCCACACCAAAAAAAAAAGGAAAAAACCATAAAAAGGAAAGAGGAAGAAACATGGTTGATAAAATTATAAGAACCTTTGAGTAAAGTTCGAATCAAAGCTTAAAAACATAGTTCGGTGACCCGGATCGCCCCTCCAACAATTAGTCGAGATCGGCAAATCGGCAAACTAGCCTAGTGAACATGTGAATAAGAATTTTAAAAATTAGGAAACAAAAAAAATTGAAACAATATGAAAAATAAAGTGGGAGGGTCTCCAACACAATTCCATCCAAGGTTTTAAAAATTGGTGATCTGGTCTAGTGAACTAGCAAATAAGTTATTTTTTAAAATAATTAGGGAACAACAAAATTGAAAAATATATAAAAAAAAAACCGTGAGGTTGGTTTTCTAACAAAATTGGCTCGTTCCCCCCACAACTGGTTCCCAAAATATATGTAGACCTAGACCAGCCCTGACGATTCTTGACCCATACCAGCCGGTCTATTTAGCTGATTTTTTAAACCGGGTGATGTGTGAGATCCGACAAATGCAGCTTGGGCCAAAATATGAAAGAAAGATGTCTCCTATTATGACAGAGAGACTTGCTAGAGACTATTTGAGAATTAAGAATGAAATATGTTATATTTGTATTTACATAGAGAAAGGAAAATTGTTTCATGCAGAATGGACAGCATTTCTATATATTCAGACCAAAAATATAAAGTATCAATTTTAAAGATGGATGCAAATATGTGGTCTATCTAAAAACAATTGAAACTAACGGTCTAAATGTTTTTTTAATAGAATTATTATTTCTAGCTTTTAAATTTTATTTTATTTTTCATATTCATGATTTTCATGTTAAAGATTACATATTTTTAAAAATTAAATCCAAAAAATAATCTCAAATATGGATTTATTATGCCGCGTCCACATAAAAATTTATATATAATACAGAGATAGGTTTCTTTGATGTTTGACGATAGAAAATGGGAATGAAAAATAAGGCGTACGTGCCAATATAATTTAGAGAAACGAGTTTTTAAAAATTTGGGCTTCATGACGTGTTTCAACGGCGCTATTGAATAGAGTGTACTCTTCCACCATTAAATACGTAACCACTTATTACCCCCCCCCCCCTTTTCCCTATATTAAAAAAAAAAAAAAAAATTTATGTACCAACTTAAAAAATAATTTATTGTGTTCGACCCATATTTTGATGGGTTTTGACATTTTTAGATATTTAAATACCCTTATTTTATAGTATAGTAATTTTTGTTTAGGGGTATTTGAAGTAATTAGTCAAGAATAAATTAAAACTTCTTAATAAAAACAAAATCATTTATTAACAATAGAGGACAATGACATCACCGATATAGTGTGTGACTTCACCCACAAGATGCATTAATTGTTTTTAACTACTAATAAAATACCATTATTTTTTTATAAAAATATTCATTTTACCCTTTTATATGATAAAAAATACCCCTATTAAAAAAAAAAATGTATTACAATTCAAAGGCATTTTAGCGTCCAAAAATATTGAGCACTTCAAAGTGGTGTAACCTAACAAAACCCTATTTTGATTCCCTCCACACCCCCTACACAGCCTCCCCTACGATTTTTTCAAAAATCCTCAATTTTTTGAAATTAGATTTCCTAATTTTTCAATAAATCTTGAAAATATCATTTATTTAATTGGAATCGGTATAAATCTATATTTATTTTTCAAAAAGTCTTCTTCCTTATAGCTTTATTGAAAAAATTTCTCTTCATTGATTTAATATCTTCAAACTTTGGTTCAAAGATTTCCAAAAAAAAGTATTTGTACAAAAAGTGTATTGAAAAATACGAGCAATATATTCCCAAAAAAACAATTTATCAACAATATATCTTAAAATATAAGTAGAGTTTGAGAAAAAGCAACCCAATATCAACAATATATCTTAAAATATAAGTAGAGTTTGAGGAAAAGCAACCCAAAAAGAAAATTGAACGAAAATCTTCTTTTTCTAACCCTGAGCATCTACATAAAAAGCAAGAGAGGTCAGTACAAACTAAAAATTTAGGTAATTAGGAATTCATGGTGAGATTTGAATATTTAAATTTGTTTAATCATTTTGTTGCTTTATTTCTACCGATATAACTTTGATTAATTTCATTTTTTGAAACTTTTCATTATTTCAATGGTTATAAACAAAGCATTTTGGATGGACCACTACTTTACATTTTTTATTTTTTGTATTTTAATTAACTGCAATCTTATACTATGCATCTTTTGTGTTTTTTTCTTCTAACAATACATTGGGTTACAATTTTTGTTATTTGGTAATGTAGTCTTTGTGTTTAGTACTATTGTTTTTTAAAATTGGTTTATCATATATTTTGTGTCGTGACAATAGAATAAGTATATTGTTGTTATACTAATTGACAAATTTAGATAAATTTTTTTTCATATTATCCTAATGATACTAAGCAAGAGATAAAATTATTTTTCAATAGCTTTAATGTATCCATATAACAACTACAACTCATAATCTTATCCTGTGTCATTTTACATATATGATTTTTCCATTCTATCTTTTTGAGTCAAATATGAAATATTCACGATACTTTAACTTATCTAGTTTTTGATGATCCATATTTTTTACGCGCTTTTTTGGCCTCTGACTACTTGGAACAAAATCAATTTATTACCGATAGTTTAGTTTGAAGATATATTTTTATTTGCTGGCTTACGGACTATGGTTAAGAGTGTCGGATTGCCCTAAACTTCACATGGCATCGTTCGATATCGCTAATATTTTTACATTACGAGATGTGTGATATTTGTAATGCCAAACTGCTAGTCCTACTTAAAACTTTTACAAGCTACGCGGTTTGATATGAAAAACATCAAACCACTCACCATGGGCCTGTCTGATGTGTGGAACATCAGACTGTTAGGTCTGCGTAAAACTGTAGCAAGCAGCGTGGTCCAATGTTCCAAACATCAGGCACCGATTACTATAAGTTGTCAAATATTTGAAACATCAGAACTGCCCTACAGACAAAAAAAAAACAAAAAGTTAATCGAATGTTGCAATTATCCGACTTGAGGCAAAATTGAAAAAAATAAAAAAGGGCGTGGGCTTGGACCTCACCGTAAAACTCTAAGATATGGATCAACACATAATAAACTATTTTTTTAAGGTGTGGACAAAATTTTCCCTTGAGATTCATCTCTTTACCACGTAATTATTATACAAATGCTTTTTTGTTGATTGATTCTTACATACCAAAGCCCTTCATATAATGAACTTCGTTGATTGTTTAATGTCGTTGTAGTTAGTTGAGTCTTTTAGCTCAATTATTTTTTCCTTTTCTTGTTTTTTTTCATCCTCTTTGGTTGCACCTTCGCAAATCCCAATGTTCTTGTCACCTTGAATAATATATTTAAATCGTCATAATACTTCTTCTTTTTTTTGGTTTTTCTTTTTTTAATTTACTTGGTTTTTTGCTTTTTTTTTTTTTAATTTCTTTATAGATGTGGTTTGTATAAGATGTCAACCTTAAACAATCAAAATGAAGCACATATTTAAACTTTGTTAAAAGAGGAATTTTAGTTCCGAGAATTCCTAGATAGCGTGAAAATCTATTTTCACATTTAATTTTGAAACTTAAAACTTCAAAAATAAAATAAATCAAGCAAATCTATAAATACTTTAAAATCTTGAAAATAGACAATTCAGATACTACGTTAGAAGATACATTATTTTTATGACTTAAAATTCTTTCCTTTTCTATAGCCATACATCTCGAAGTTAGAATCACGGCTCTCCAACATCGAAATAACATTTGTCTTAAGGATTTTTGAGGCGCGCCTTACTTCTAAAATATAAAGTTGACACCTTATATAAAGTTTTTCCTTTACGTATAGCTTTCATACTCAATGTTTTTCATAACTTTTTGAGTGCCCTGGTATACTTCAGTAAAAATTAAGCAGTTCTTCCTTAGGCAAAATAACTGGCTCACTATGAGTATTTTCAGAAAAAATAATTTGGATTTTTGAGTTTTTAAATACTTAGATCTTACGATTCAAATATGATTGTCTTTATTCTATCTTAGGACTTATTCTTTTCATGAACAAATATATATGATATTTATTTTATTTTTTATTTTCTATAAAAGTTAGTTGCTAGATTGAAGAGGTTACATCTCCAAAGTTAGGTCTTAAATATATTCATAAATAAATGGACTGCAATGTTTTGGTTTTTCGTAAGTTCCTATATGTTCCTTTTTGTTGTGCATTGGTGGATGCATGAGTCTATGCTGAATTTTTTCAGATTTTGGATATGAAAACATATCCTAAATCATTTCGAATATGTTTCAGTCTTACATTTGTGAATTTGCATTTACAAAAATGTAGATATGTTTGAAGTAAACTATTTTAAAATTCAAGATGTAGTTATTTGTTTATTTATTTATTTTCAATTTCATGACTGTGGTGGTCTAAATTATGGACCGGTTAGCATGGGGCCAGCCCACATGCTGTAGAAATACAAGCTTGGCAATAAATATATGTTTTAAATATAATTTGATCCTAATTTTTAGACCATATATAATCTTTAAGCGTAGAGACCATGAGTATAAAAAAAGAAAAAAAATTGAAAATTAGAAATAATAATTATATTAAGAAAACATTAGCACGCATGAAACAATTGTTCCTAAATTGTTGACCTATAAATTTTGGATCTAGATTTTATTTCTAACAAATATTTAAAAAGGTCGACCTATTTGAAGACGTGCAACCTCTAAGGCATCGAAACCCTACCTTTCAATTCATGGACACGAATTTACTTCATCTTTTAGCAGTATTGTAAGATAAAATCGTTTAGCTTTTAAGATTGGAAAAATCCTGAAATCAGTCATCTCAACTTGGAGATGTATTGTATGAAAAAAAAAAAAAAAAATCTTTATTTTTAAAAAATAGTGCATCTTGCAACACATTATCTGGGCCGTCTATTTTCAAGATCTTCAAGTGTTTATAAATTGCTTGATTCAAACCAATTTTGGGGTTCAAAATTTTACAATTAGAGGCAAAAATAGATTTTATGCCATCCAAATAATTTTCGACACCAAAATTACATCTTCCAACAAAGGTTGGAAATGCGCTTTGCTTTAATCGTTTGTGGTTGCAACCTTATACCCTTTAAGATTTCAATCTTTTGTTGGTTGGCTTGCTTGTGAGTAGGACAAACTCTAATCTCTTTGAACTACTCGTTTCTTGACAAACGTAGCTCCCGGAAAATGCTCATTTCGTTGAAGATGAGTGATTATTGTTTGGATAGCATTTAGATGTAACTTGTAAATAGAAGATAGATTTACATAAGTGGCTAAAACAGATTGGGGAATTTACAATAAATTCAAAATTGGATGCACGGGATTAAGATCAATTTGAAATTCATCATCATCATAGCTATTTTTTTAATTAATTGGGGTTGGCGACATGAATTCTGGTCCGCCGTTCTACCCTATTTAAGGTCATACTCTTAATGACCTATTTAAGGTAATACTCTTAATGAGACTATAAGTTGAAATTACTTCAAACTATTGGGCATATGTAATAAACACAAAAATAATAAAAATGGCCAAAATATACCTACAAGAACCAAGGATATTTTGGTAATTTCATTTCTTATATATTATTATTTGTTCTTTTATTAGGTACGTTATTGTGAGAAGCCTACAATACACAAATTTAATACTAACACGATATATAATAATAAACAAAAATAAAATTATGGTGCGGTTTGTATAGTGCCTAGGCTCTAAACAATCAAATTAGAGCCTACCTTCAAATAGTGTCGAGAAATGTGGTTTTAATACTGGAAATAGTGTGATAGCCTTAAAATATATTTTCGTATTTATTTATAAAGTTTAAAGCTTCAAAAATAGTGTAGATCAATAGATCCATGAAAATCTTGAAAATTGACGATAAAAAAATGTGTTACAAAATACACTATTTTCAAAACTTGAAATCCATTTTTTTCTCATGTCCATGTATTTTGATATCGAGATGATCAATTTGAAGATATTTGGGCATCAAAACAACTTCTTCTAGTAAATTTTTTGAGGTAGGCTTAAATTTGATTGTTTAGAGCCTCGGCTCTATATAAACTTTTCCCATAAAATTATACTATATATTCTCAAAAAATATATTTGAGAGTAAAATATGCCATATAAGAGCTCAAGCCCCTCTTTTTGAGGTACATGGGAAGGGGATGTTCCAGATAATTTCTGATTTTAAAAAAAAAATATCTGCTTTTTTGAAATACGTTTAGAACTCCGAGTTTTTCAAAAGATATTAAAAAAAAATCACCTTTTTTTAATGGAACCAATATAAATTTGTATTTTATCTTTTTTCAAAAAAACTTCTTCTTTATAACTTTATTTCTTTGTTAACTTCATATTATTGAATTTGAGTTAAAGATAAATACATTAAAAGTGGAGTAAATTAAGAATCTTGATTTAACAAAAAAATTCCTTCAAAAAATTCACCAATGAGTTTCCTTAAAAAAAGTGTATGAAAAAATACAAGCAATATATTCCCCATAAAAAGGTAATTAAAATAATCGTATGTCTTAAAATAATAAGCAGAATTAGAAGAAGAGTAACTTAATGAAAACTATAATGTCCCAATAAAGATAAAGAGAGAGATTCAATGATACTAAAGATTTAGGTAGCCGGGAATTTAGTGCGAGATTCAAATTTTCTTAAGCATTTTATTGTTGTTGTTGTTGTTGCTTGTTTTATATTTATATATGGCAAAGTTTGATTAATTTTATATTTTATATTTTTTTTGTATTTTATTGGTGTATACAACATAGAATATTGGATGGACCACTTAGGTCTTTGCGTTTTCTTTTAATTAGCCGCAATCCTATATTGAGGGCATTTTTTGTTATTTTCTTTGAAAAATAACCCTCTACCTTGGTTCACAGTTCTTTTTATTTGCTAATTAGTTATTGTGTTTAGTATTGTTGTTGTTGTTTCATTTTGCGTTCACAATAAATCTACTGGAAATGTGGTTTTAATACTGGAAATCAGTGTGATAGGCTTAAAATATATTTTCGTATTTATTTATAAAGTTTAAAGCTTCAAAAATAGTGTAGATCAATAGATCCATGAAAATCTTGAAAATTGACGATAAAAAAATGTGTTACAAAATACACTATTTTCAAAACTTGAAATCCATTTTTTTCTCATGTCCATGTATTTTGATATCGAGATGATCAATTTGAAGATATTTGGGCATTAAAACAACTTCTTCTAGTAAATTTTTTGAGGTAGGCTCAAATTTGATTGTTTAGAGCCTCGGCTCTATATAAACTTTTCCCATAAAATTATAATATATATTCTCAAAAAATATATTTGAGGGTAAAATATGCCATATAAGAGCTCAAGTCCCTCTTTTTGAGGTACATGGGAAGGGGATGTTCCAGATAATTTCTGATTTTAAAAAAAAATATCTGATTTTTTGAAATACGTTTAGAACTCCGAGTTTTTCAAAAGATATTAAAAAAAAATCACCTTTTTTTAATGGAACCAATATAAATTTGTATTTTATCTTTTTTCAAAAAAACTTCTTCTTCATAACTTTATTTCTTTGTTAACTTCATATTATTGAATTTGAGTTAAAGATAAATACATTAAAAGTGGAGTAAATTAAGAATCTTGATTTAACAAAAAAATTCCTTCAAAAAATTCACCAATGAGTTTCCTTAAAAAAAGTGTATGAAAAAATACAAGCAATATATTCCCCATAAAAAGGTAATTAAAATAATCGTATGTCTTAAAATAATAAGCAGAATTAGAAGAAGAGTAACCTAATGAAAACTCTTTTTTTTTTTTTCTTTAAACCTATAACGTCTCAATAAAGATAAAGAGAGAGATTCAATGATACTAAAGATTTAGGTAGCCAGGAATTTAGCGTGAGATTCAAATTTTCTTAAGCATTTTATTGTTGTTGTTGTTGTTGCTTGTTATATATATATATATATATATATATATAT
>NW_006498057.1:3808935-3818969 GCF_000471905.2 Amborella trichopoda | reverse complement strand
ATATATATATATATGGCAAAGTTTGATTAATTTTATATTTTATATATTTTTTGTATTTTATTGGTGTATACAACATAGAATATTGGATGGACCACTAAGGTCTTTGCGATTTCTTTTAATTAGCCGCAATCCTATATTGAGGGCATTTTTTGTTATTTTCTTTGAAAAATAATCCTATACCTTGGTTCACAGTTCTTTTTATTTGCTAATTAGTTATTGTGTTTAGTATTGTTGTTGTTGTTTCATTTTGCGTTCACAATAAATCTACGATATGATTTGTGATGTGACAACAGAGTAGGCATTGTTGTTGGATAGATTGAAAGTTTCAACAAAACCTTTAAGTATTACTTAATGATACAAGTAAGGCTGTAAAATTATTGTTTCATGGCTTTAACATATCTACACAATAGCTGCAAATCATAATCCTATGTTGTGTCTGTTGGGTCTATGTGGCTTTTAAAGGCCTTATGAGTGTGTATTGAAATACTGTTATTATAGTGAAACATAAACTCAGTGGGAGTGTGGTCCCTCGAGGACCATACTAAGCAAATGATGTTTGCTTATACCGGACTGTGCTTATCGATCTAGGCCACTCAATTGGAAAACCCAAGGTACATGGGCATAAAGAATTAACTGATAAGGGTTTTGGGTTACCCCTTGATGAGGTCGGAGCTTATGCCTAGATGAGTGAGCCGATGGACTGTGTAACCCTTGTGTGTGACGGTAGGCCTACTGAGACGGGGGACAAAACCTCATCTATGTTCCATCACACGGAATGCATATCGATAGATCGTTTGGGAAATTTAGTTATCTACCTTTAGATGAAGCGTATGCATGTGCGAGAGATACCCCTATGCACCATAGAGTTGTGGTCGCAACAGGTCGTGGTGACCTTGACTCGTCTCTAATGAATGACTTGTAATCCACAGACTGGGATTGCGACCCCTTGATTCATCGACTTGACTTTGGTGACTCGCTAATGAGCCCCTGCTTGGACTGTGGGTCTTGAAAAACACTAGGTCGGTTCGATAAAGCTAGTGTGGTCTGTAGTCCACAGTTGAAGGTGGAGTACCCCATTATTACATATTGAATTTCTAAAACCATATGAATCATTTTCCCATCATATTAATTTAATTGTGTTCATTTTATTATTGAAATGATTTTAGTTTTATTATTTGAATTTTTATGAATCTCTCAATATTTTAATTATAATTTTTGGACTTATAAAAATACAGTTATTGATTTTACAAAGTTGTAAAAATTCAAATATATATTAATTCGTTTTATTTAATTTTAAAATATTTTTTTATAAAATTTCAGGGGGGGCCAAAGTGCACATGGGCCTACCATGTGGCATGTTGGTGGGGGCCCACATGTGTCACAAAGGGGTGGCATGCCCCACCCCTTAGATTCTCTTATTGCTTTGTGTTCAAGTATGTTAAATATAGTAACTTTGATTTGTGGCATGTGGTCAAATTTTGGAAGGGAAATATTGACCTTATCTTATTTGGTAGTATTTATTTGCTTGATAATTGTTGACATATCCTTATGAAATATGTGACATGGATCATGAAATTTTATGAAATGCATGATATTTATTTTATTTAGATATATTGATGGGAAAATGGTTTAAAGAATGAGGGATAATGGTCCAAGCACCTTCCATAATGTTGATGGCCCATCTATAGAATGGATTGCTCAAAATCTCTCACCCCACAAGTCACTTTGATCAACGGTCTAGATTCAATCTTATGAAAGATGTAAACTATGGGAAAACCCTAAACCTAAATATTCGCTATAAATAGGGGAGCTCTCCCCCCAATCTCTACACATAACCTCTCCCTCGTCCATAACCTCTCTCTCCTAGAGGGGCACGCCCCACTCTCTCTCTCTCCTCCATATTTCTCTCACTCCAAAACATTAGGAAGTACTCTCTATCCTCTCTAAACCTAAGTTAATTTTAAGGGTTGGGAAAATTAGAAGGGGCCTTAGTTAATTTTGACAGTTAAGGTTTAGTAGAGATTTTAAGGGGTGGTCACCTAGTTTGCCCGAAATCAGCTATCCCTGTATGAGATTGAAGCTAGACCACAGATCCCGCGCCATTAGATGTGGTGACTTGGTGTGGGGTGTAAAAAGTCCGGTTGAGGTAATATCCGGCATCTTTTATTTTATTTACTTGGAATTTCTATTGTTTGTAATAAGATCATTCGTGAGTGATTTTGTTGCCAAAATTATAAGGGGTGATTATTATTAAAAAAAAAAATTTATTTCCTCGGAAAAATATCACATAGGTCTTTCTTTCATCTTTACAGAGGTGATTTTTTCACTACGTTTTTTTTAACCAAATCAGAAATATTCACTAGTCTATAGCTTACCTTATTTTTTGACGACCTTTGTTTTTTACTCGATTTTTTCGTCCAACTTTATGAAATAAAGCATATTTGTTATCAATGTTTTGCTCAGCCAATATTTTATTATTCTCCAACTTGTTAACTATGAGTTGAATTTTATAAATCCAATATGTTCAAATGTCGGTAATTTTTTATGTTAATAGCTGCTGTGCCGATGGTTTCTTGTTCGAAATTTGAAAAAAAAAAGAAGAAGCAAATGATATTAATCTTGGGGAAACAACGCAAAAAATCTGTTGTTTCTTTTTTTAAATTCAGAAATAGTTATGTGTATTTTATATTTTACACTTAGGCATCACTTTTTATGGTAAATATCCACCTTTTTATGGTGGATAATATACTTTAATTTTATTATTGTTTTATATATCTATACTTCTTGCCATAATGCATTTATAAAATATTTAAAAATATAAATACTTTGAATAAAAAAGACCAAAATACCACTCCAAATTTCAAACTCTTAGGATATTTTAGATATGTTGTTTATTTTAAGATATTTATTGGTATTTTCTTCTTTTTTTTACGACTATGAAATAGTGAGAACTATTAAATCCTCAAATTTAAGCACAGACAGATGAATAGATAAGAGAATAAAATTAAGGTATAACAAACACTCTGAAAAAGTAGGACTTAAGTACAAAATATAAAATATATAAGTTTGTTTCTTAATTTTGATAATAAAATAAGATTAGGGTTGCTTAATTTTGATAATAAAATAATATTTTTTCATAAATTTCCATTAATCTCAATATATACTTTTTTTTTAAAAGAATAGGATGTTTTGGACATGCCAGAATAAAATTCCCGGTATTGGTAATTTTTGGTCTTCCAACTTGACACATCTCTATCCATAGTTAAAACTTCACTTTGATTATTGACAAAACATCAATAGTTGTTGGTGTTCTAATTTGGTATGCCACTATTCATAATTAAAACTTCACTTTGACCATTGATAAAACATCAATAATGGTAGAAATATGCCAATGGCAATGGAAAAAAAAAACCCACTTTGGCACCATAGGTGAAATTGAAAATCTCATTGAACGTTCAAGAGCGCACTTTTCACATCAGCCTATAAATACTAGGAAGTCCAAACATTATGGCTGCCAAAAAAAATGCAAAGATTTTGAGCCATAAATATAGTGTATATTGTAACACGTTATCTGCCTATTTCACCCTAAAAATAAGTAAGTGTTCATGGATCTACAAAATCTGCTATTTTTTAGCTTTAAATTTCATAATCAGTGTTGGACATTGATTTTAGATACATCATAGAGATTTTTTATGCTCAAAGTGCTTTCTAGATGATAATTTGAGGTGAGACTTTATTTTGTTTCCCTAAATCTTAGGCCCTATAGAAACTTCATCATCTATATTTTGAGATAATACATAATAAGACCATTTGTCTTTGGTACAAGGTGGTCACAATTAATCATGACCGTTGAATGTGAAATTGGGTGGTTACATGTATTTCATTTACCATGTTCAAAGTTCAAAAGAAATTTTTTCGAACTTTGTGACACCCAAACTATCAGATTTCACATAGAATATTGGTAAGTAATTATGACCATCTTGTGCCAAAAGTAAATGGTCTCATTGCATATAATTCATTATATCTTAAGAAAAAGTTTATATAGAGTTGAGGCTCTAAACAATTAAATTGGAGCCCACCTCAAAAATTTCACTGAAAGTGGTTGTTTTGATGCCCAAACATCCTCAAATTGAGCTTCTCAACATCAAGATTCATGGATATGAGAAAAAAAAATGGATTTCAAGTTAGGGAAATAGTACATCTTGTAACGCATTTTGGACCGTAAATTTTCATAGATTTGCTTTATCTACACTATTTTTGAAGTTTTAAATTGTATAATGAAAAGAAAACATATTTTAAGACTATCACAAAGATTTCAAATATAAAAATCACATTTTTTGACACTATTTGAAGGTGGGTTCTAATTTGATTATTTAGAGCCTCGGCTCTATACAAACTGCACCCTATATTTTATAGAATAAAATATTGTCTTTTATTATTATTGTTCGTCCGTTCCAACCTCAACCGGTTGGATCTTGTCTCTGATGATTTCATGTTCACAAAACATTATAAATAGTTATTTTCAGTTTTGATTATTTAAAATTTGGAAAAAGTTTATATAAGGACGATGTCCCAATTAACAAAATTAAGGCGCACTTCAAAAATTTACCTGGAGTCATTGTTTCGATGCTGAAAGACCTTCAACTCTATCATCTTGGCCTCGAGATTTACTATACCATAGTTGAGTATATGATGTTGTAGAAGATCATAGTTTAGTATATGACATATTGTATAATATATCCACAGCACACCCCACCGTCACATTAATAATCCCCCTTCCACCCCACAACTTCGATTGGCGAATATTTTCCGAAGGGCAAGCTTTTTATGCTTTCTTTACCCATAAAACTTATATATTTCCCCTTATCCAACCGTCCATTCTAAATGGAAGGTTAAGATTGTCCCAATCACAATGTCACATCTCTATACTATTTTGTTTTTAATTTTTTTCTATAAACTATTTTGACACCAAATTTTAAACGTCCAATCCTCTATTAAAGTTGCACTAGTGAAAAATATATAATTTTTTTTTCAATAAATAAAATGTTCAAAATACCCCTGAAAGTTTAAGGGGTATTTTGGTCATTATATTTTATCCAAAAATTATTTTTAATATTTTTAATAGGTGCATCCACTTGAGAAGATAACACATACCAAATTTCATATTCACACAATTTGTATAAAAAAAAAAAACCAAAAATAAAATACCTTGAGACGTCAGATCTAAGATCAAACGGAAGTGGCTCTCTTGATTAAAATTGGACGGCTGGATGGTAGGGAAAGCATAGATCTTCTATGCTGTAGGGAAAGTATAAAAACCTTTTTCCAAAGAGGGCTCTATAAAAAAGTAGAAGCACCAGTACACAACATTAAATTTTCAAAGGTCTGGTTTGTATAAGGCTGAGGCCTTAAACAATCAAAGTAAGGTGCACCTTTAAGTACTATAAAAATATACTGTTTTAGTATAAGAAATCTTCATGATGACCTGAAATTTTATTTTCACCGCTAATTATAAAATTAAAAATTAAAAATAGTGCACATCTCCAATACTTAAAAAACTTGAAAATTGATGTTCTAGATAATACATTACAAGACGCAATATATCCAAGACTTGAAATCTATTTTCTCTCGTGTCCATAAATCTTAAGGCCGAGATGATAGAATTGAGTGGGCACACCTATAAAAAATATTAAAAATGATTTTTTGACAAAATATAATGCCCAAAATACCCATAAAACTTTCAGGGATATTTTGATCATTTTATTTTATTAAAAATATTTTTTTATATTTTTCGCTAGTGCAAGTTTAATAGAGGATTGGACGTCCAAAATTTGGTGTCAAAATAGTTTATAGAGAAAAATTAAAAATAAAATAGTGTAGAGATGTAATATTGTGATTGGAGCAATCTTAACCCTCCAATTAGAACGGATGGTTGGATTAGGGGAAATATATAAGTTTTATGCCAAAGCTTGCCCTTCGCCAATCGAAATTGCGGGGTGAAAGGGGGGACTATTAATGTGACGGTGGGGTGGGCAGTGGATATATTATACAAACATGTCATATACTAAACTATGATCTTCTACAACATCATATACTCAACTATGGTATGGTAAAGTTAGTTACTTTTCGATTTAAGTCTAGGTTTTTTTTTTTTAAATAAAAAATAAAAATAAAATATGCATACATTATCTTACTGTAGGAGCATACTACACTCTACTTTAGGCAAAAAACAGACTTGAGCAGATTTTTTTCGATCTTAAATTTTGAGAACCACCTAATATTTAGTAGATGATTATTTTCAAAAAAAAAAAAATTGAATTTTGAGTTCCCTAACACTTCATAATTTACCCAAAAAAAAAAAAACTCAAAACTTTATTCAACATTGAGGCACTAATTTTTGCAAGAGTGTGATTTGAAAATCTTTTATTAAAGTTAACCTATGGGGTGAATAGGGTACATGTCCAAATTCTGGGATTCTAAAAGTAGTTCCAAGATAAGAGAGGAAATCCGAACCATAAAAAGTATAGAATACAAAATAAAGGTTGGACAATAGAGGAGATGAGAACTACGCGAGCAAACACCTTTTATGATATGCGGAATCATCCGGAAGATCCTAAAGCTTATTCATCTATTGCCCCACTTTAATGCCAAATTCCTTTTTCGCTGCATTAGGTGATGGCCTCAAACCCTAGTCATCACGTTGTGGTTTCAATTTCCACCACTAACACTACCCTATTAATAGTTTCAAAAAGCTAACTTTTAATTTACTTGAAAAAATGGATAGGGCCCATCTTCTGAATTAGCCCCAGAAAAAAATCTTTTTGGATCATGACTTATGAAACTTGTTTGAATCTCTCTCTCTTTAAAAGACTATTTTTCAACGCTTAGATATCAACTCTATTTAGTTAGCTCATAAAAACAAAGATATCAACTCTATGTAGAAATTGGATTTGGGAGTGAGTTGTTAGCCGTTGACATCAAACAATGTTGTATCTCAAGTTCAATTCCTACTACTAAACTACCCAAAAAAAGATATAAACCATATCTATGGGCTGCTTTCACCATTGTAGTACTTTGTGAGGTTTTTACATATTGTTATGAAAGTTGCTGCTTCCGATGTTAAATGGCTCTTACTTAGGAAAGTCATGATTTCAGCTTTCGGAGTTGGTGGAAGAGGCTACTTTGGCAGTCAAATGCATCATTAGTGACAATTGCGGTAGAATATTATTGGTAGGAAGTTTTATTCATTTCTTAGGGTGGCCTAAAAATCTATTTTCATCTCTAATTATAAAATTTTGACCCCTAAAAAGGTAGATCAAGTAGATCGATATTCACATAAAAATCTTGAAAATGAAATGTCAAGATCATATGTCACAAGTTGCCCTATTTTTGGGACTTGAAATCTTTTTTTATCCATATCCAAAATCTCGTGAGATGATCAATTGGAGGGTTTTCCAACATTGACACAACCTTCTTTGATGGATTTTTGAGGTGCATCTTACTTCTACAATATAAGGTTGTCACTTTGTATAAACCTTTTCCATTATCAAAACTTAAATATATTAAATTTAAAATGTTATTTTTCATAAAAGTTTTCATTGATATCTACTTATATATCAATTCAAATTATATAGAATGAAAAATAGATATCTCAAACAGTCTACGGATGATGAAATTGACAAAAATTTCTAACATATTTAAAAATTCAAATATCAAAACTCATTATCTAACTTAATATGTAACTTGAATATCAATTGTCAATTCCTTGTATGTTGCTCAACATTATGTTTTTAGATCTAATTTTAGGTAAATAAAATGTTTCTTTTCAAATAATAATTGCTACTTTGTTTTCAGATAACATACATATTATTATCAAGAAAGGTTTTGTTAATATTGATAATAACGGGATGGTAATAAATTTATCGGGATGAAATACAGATAATGAGTTTCAGAGGTATTTGCTTCTAAGTTTACTCCAGACATTTTTCAAAATCGACCTCGTCCTTTCCATAACATGTTTAAAAGCTAATCACCACTCTCTCTTTCCTAATTAAAAAATCAACATATATCACATCTCCTCATTCGCCAACTGAAGGCGTCCTAAAAATCCATAAGCACGTGCTCATCCTAACAATAACTCCAAACATATCTTAACCCTAGTTTTCAAGATAGGATTAGGTTTTCAAGATAGGATTAGGTTAAACATATGACCAATGCATTGGCCGCTCTGGTCAAAGTGAAAATCAAGTTTGTTAAAAAAATTCAAAAATCAATGTTTGATTTGTTTCGGTATCGATTGGCTTTAACCGATTAAAGTGGCTAAATAAGGTTAGGCGGCTTTTTTGTTTTTTTACTAATATATTTTATATTTTAAATTAGGGAAAAGTTTATGTAAGGTTGCAACCTTAAAATGGAGAATTATATATGTATCTCAAAAATCCATCAGAAAAGGATGTTTTAATATTGAAAGACCCTCTAGTTGATCATCTTGACATCGAGATGTATAAATATATATAATAAAAAAAAAAAAAATTTAGTCCTAAAAATTGTGCATCTTGCAACACATTATCTAGACCGTCCATTTTCAAGATTTTCATATGTTGATAGATCTACATGATTTTCTCCATTTTTGGAGTTTAAAATTTTATAATTAGATGTGAAAATACATTTTTAGATAATCCTAAGAATATTTTACACCAAAATTACATATTATGATAAAATTTGGAGGTGCGCCTTAATTGAATTGTTTAAGGTTGCAACCTTATAGAAACCGTACCCTTTAAATTATTATTCATATTTATAATTTATTTTTTAAAGAATCCAGTCCGACCAGCTCGACTCTGATTGGACTGGTTTTGACCTTCCCTCCCTCTCTCTCAATTTAACTCTTTCCAATGTTTAGGGTTCTCTCAACAAGAAGGGATGGCTCATGAGCTTTTCTCAGTCCACCTTTTAGACTTCTACTTCGGTAGTGAGGAGGAGGCCTCTTAAAACCCGTTGTCATGTGACCTCTCTTAACTGGACTTAGCCACCATTTGATTACTCGGCCTTTACTTGGCTTTCACTCGACCATTATTCAATTGTCACTTGGAGGTTTCCATCCCACTAAAGGATGCCTTCATATGTCAAACATCTCCCACTAACTAATAATTGAGGGGCATAGCGAGTACCGTTTCTCACCGCATAGTTTATAGTTACACAGCAATTATTTCTTAATTTTTAATGCATGGGAAAATACAGTGTCCGACCTAGTAGCTAATAGTCTATAGAGAGAACCATACCAAGATTCTAATCGTCTCTCGTAGAATACCTTGCCTATTTTGTACATATAATAGTCTATAGAGAACCATACCAAGATTCTAATCGTCTCGCGTAGAAATTGCCTATCTCGTACATATAATAGTCTATAGAGAGAACCATACCAAGTTTCTAATCGTCTCACGTAGAATACCTTGCCTATCTTGTACATATAACAAGGAGACATAAATGGCTATGCAGGCAATTGACCCCACTTGATCAAAACAAATGAATGTGCAAACTAATCCCTCGGCTTCCTAATCCCTCATGAACTTGAGGGACAACCGTTCATGGAGGAACCTTCACCTTAAAACGAAGAACACCCAAAACAACTGGTCCTGCAAAGGTGACCTAGTCAATCTCCGCTAGACTCCCCAATGGTGGAAGGACATGCTTAAGAAGGACATGCTTAAGAAGGCCTTCTAGAGGGAACACACAAAGGAACACACAAAGGCCATCTTTGGATGGCTTTATTATCATTAGATGAACAATGTTAAAAAAGAAAAAAATGATTTTGAGTTTATAATGGCGAAGATCTTGAAATTCACAAAATGAATGGTCTAGATTTTTTTTTGGAGGGGACTCATTTTGACCATACCTAGGGTTCAAATTGAACTTTTTTTTTTTGTTTTGATTGATTATTTAGATGAAAAGAGTGTGTGTGTAAAATATGAGGTCATACAAATACCACAAACATGGTTTTCTAGAAGTGTCGTTGCATTATACTATGATACAAC
>NW_006498057.1:3755623-3791889 GCF_000471905.2 Amborella trichopoda | reverse complement strand
CATTTTGGGCATTTCAGCAAATGGCAAGTGGTTACACATTGACAACTTAAAAAACCAACAAAATCAATATCTATTTGTTTTTTTGGGTGAATCAGTCCCTACCCATTTTATTAAGAAACTACAACCCTTGGCAAGGGGACACAAGCAACATTTTATTAATGAAAGGTGTTACAAAATCTAGGGGATGAACACACGACACTGTTGCTTCATTCATAGAAACTCTTAGTTTGGCCAGAGAGTCCACAACTGACAAAATCAATATCGAGAATACGAAGGAGCGAGGTAAATATTGGTATTTTTGAAAACCGATTTCATGTGGGTTTTGCTAGCAGTTGTACAAACATCGAGAAGCCTCCATGTGATCTGGATGCTTGAATGATGCACAACCATCATCTCAATATTCTGGGGTTGCACGAGAAGGACATGAACGGTTAAGATTTTTTTTAAATTATTTTCTTATTTATTTCTTTTAATTTTGATGAACCGAAAGTTTTAGGCATCCACAACCCTCAATTAGGTACACAACAATTTATAAAAAATAAATTGATCAAAATTTCTCTAAATGTGATATAGGCACATTCAAAAATTTCATGTCAATTCAATTAGTAAAAATAATTAAATTAAAATAGTATAGTAAATCATGGCCATCCATTTCTTTGCTTTCTAACCTGTACCGTTGAAAGGTGCTTTTACACCCTTCCAACAATTACATGATGAGTGTAGTATACTATCCTCATTGAGAATGATGGTTTCTTTGAATTTGCTTTTGTGTTGACAAAGGAGAAAAATTGGAAAAGGCTCATGTGACTTTCCAACACTTGTGCCTGAGGGTTTGTAAAATGGAAAAGGTCTATACTTGTATGTATACAACAAGAATATAAACCGTCCATTTTAATTAACAATATAAATTCCACTTCCACACTTTCGTATTAAGTACGTACGAAAATCTACATCATTGGTCTAGTAAAGGTGAGGAACTTAAAATTTTCCTTAACCCATCCCAAGCCAAGATAAAAGTGGTGGGTTGAATTAACTAAACAGCCAACATAAAACTTTGTTGCATCTTATCGTACATCCTAAACCTATTGGGAGGAACAAAACTCATATAGATGACCCTAAAATAATTGGGTTACCCCAATTATTTTAGGGTCATCGGCTTAGATGATGATAATGATGAAATCTAGATCATCCAACTATATACTTCCCTACTTCTACAAGTAAGATTGTCGCCATGAAAACAATACAGAAAATCCAGGACTATCTCACTTAATCAATTAAAACTTAACTTTGCAAAGTGTACTTCAATATTTCAATTTTTTTTTTAAGAAATTATCAAAAAAGTACTTTAATTTTAGCCTAATTAGAAAAAAAAAAACCCTCGACTTTCATAAACCTCGTCCACGCCATTTTTTTTCAATTTTAATAATTTTTTACCAAAATAACCTTTACAGTAGTCGTATTACTATAATAACTACTGCTTTATGACACTTTAAATACCGTAATGACTAGATTAAGTATTACGGTACTTTGAAAACTATATTGCTCTGATGCGGCAAATGAGAGAGAAAGAGACCAATTGAGCGGTCTTTAAAGTACCTATTAGTCTAGAGGTAAACAATGTCTTTTGGGAAAGCTTACTGTCATCCTTGATTAAGAATTTAAGATTTGTTAGAGAATTAGTTCCGATACCCTTGACACACAAACGATGGACGCCTTGGCCTAAAACGTTTGCAAACTGATACAGTGGAAAGGTCACTTTTCAGAATGTGAAAAAGATTATGAGGTCTAATGACCAAGTTGTTCATTTAATCCTACTAAACTCTAGATACAGCAAATCGTTCGTTTGGTCCTACATGTCAAACACCTAGTTACAATGATTTTCTCAAACTCCAGGACTAAAATATTCGTCCTTTTTTTTGTTTTCAGGCCCATACTAAATCTTATTTAATTAACATTAGAATTGCAGAATGTGAGAATAAAAGCAATCTCTTTTTTAAAAATTGATTAAAAACGCATCGACCAATGTTTTGAGTCACATAAATCCCTCTAATTAGTATTTGTGAGCATGTGTTTCATGGTGGTGAATACAATGGGGATACTCATCGATAAAGGATCACACATGTATTTGCCTGATAAATTAAAGGAATTTTACACTATGAGACTGTTTTATCTTTCATATAAAGAGGTTACAATTACTTATAGCCATCATATGTGAAATTGGATGATTTGAGGTGTATCACAAGTTCGATAAAATTTTTTTGAAACCGAGTCTAATCAAGCCCACAACCACCTTATTGAAATATAAAAGACGAGTGAATGTGGCTTCCTTGTGCTAAAAGTCAATGGCATCATTTTATAGTTTTCTTTAACTAAAAATTAAAGATAAAAAGCCAAGTTTAAGGATGAGAGAGAAAAGGGATCAAAATTGCAATGCAGCCATTCGGAATTCTCACCACTCATTCGATGTGTTAAACAACAAGAGGGAGTACAGAAATTACATATTTGGTGGCATCCACTCCGCCATCACCTTCTTATCAATTAAAATGACAGTGATAACCTCACGGTCGTGTCGCCATTACGATGATCAGATTGTACATATTCTTTTAATAGATATTGGTTATCTTCAATTTTTTTGGTCAGCAGCTGAATTTTGGTTACCATGACTGAGATAATACTTAATTGAGAATCTAAACAAATTAGGCCACTATAGGATTTTGGTAAGCTATTGGAGTTCAAATCTTGCATGTCTTCTAACGATGGCAGCTGTTTAATACGTTCAGTTGCAGTCGAACGTTGTACATTAACCTGATGAGTAGCCCTAAACAAGTAATGGCTAACAAACTTCTGGTCTTGCATCATACATCTCTCTCTCTCTCTCTCTCTCTCTCTCTCTCTTGTCTGTTTTGGTTACATGAGGGAACCTGATAAGTAGCCCCAAACAAGTAATGCCTCGCAAACTTCTGGTCTTTCATCATCTAGGATACATCTCTCTCTCTCTCTCTAAGATACATCTCTCTCTCATCATCTAAGATACATCTCTCTCTCTCTCAGGTTAAAAGCATCAATATGTGGTTAAATAAACAGCAGCTTATTGGCACGTCTTCCAACCAGCTCATGAAGCTGGATTATTTCATTTCTGTTCCCCTTTCATCTGGTACTTCAATGCTAGTCATCTGCCCACCTGACCCCATGGTTTGCTCCAAGATAATAAGCGCCAAGTGGTCCTCGGCCTCCGAACTGATAGAGCTCTGGGGACACTTTCTTGTCATCCATCTCTCGAAGAATAGGACTCAGTATGCTCCATGCAGCTTCCAGTTCATCGCCACGTAGAAATAGATGGTTGTCTCCATCTATGACGTCCAATAGAAGATGCTCATATGAATCAGGAATTTCAACATTGTATCTGGAGAGAGAGAGAGAGAGAGAGATTGAGATTAATCACAAAATAATTGAAAAAGACACAGTGCAAACTGCAGATAGGATGAAATGAATAAAAGAAACTGAAATTAATCACAAAAAATTGGAAATATGAATTACAAAAACCAAATATATGGTGAGAATCAAAGAGAAGAAAATTGATCAGAAAATCACTGAAAAGATAAGACTCAAAAGTCCAGATGGTATGATGTCTAGGCTGAAGTTTAAATTTTGGGCCAAGGGCAATAATTTTGACATAGATATTAAATTTTCTCCAAAAAAAAACAAAAGAAATCACAAAAATAATGTCAAGCAAAAATGCATAGACGTTGCCAAAAGCTTTTTCTAATTAGCAGGAATTTGAAGCAATCATAATACCAAGTTTTGGCAAAACTAAGGCTGAAATGTTCAGTTCCAGCCAAAATTTAGTTGAAATTCACAAAAATATGTTGAACCATTGTCCCAATAGAGAAATAACATACTTGTCTCTGTAAAGTAAATTCAGTTCTGAAGTGTCCAGCTGCAGCCCCAACCCTGGAACTTTATTGTTAATTTTGACTAGAATGGCTTCATCAGGCTGATCACGCAGAATGAGCTCATTAGTAGCAAGATCAATGTTATGCCCAATGCGGTCACGATACAAATTTCCCGGCACATGGTGAAATTGGATGCGAATCTCTACTCTGTGCAGCCAAAGCAGAGCATAAAAGCATCAAGAAGTTGTATAAGGACCATATTTATAACTCGATCTGAGAGCTGCAAATAAAAATTCACAGTTCACCCTCCCCCACAAATAGACCAAAAATAAATAACAAAATAAAAATAATGCAAGATAAGCATGCACAAGGAGATGATGGGGAGTTCTCTGGTCTTTTATTTCCTTTCTTGTTCTTATTGGAATCGAAAAATGGCCAAACTGCCTTGGCATGCGTACAGAGTCATACAAAAAGAAAAACTGAGGTTATTAGAAATATAGAAAGGATTAGAATATTTTTAAATATTAGAATTATTTATCACGGTCCACCATGGATTTCTTAGTATTCAAATACCATCTATTATAGGAGATGATAAACTATTCAAGACAGTGTCCGTGTGCATGCGAAAGCATGTGTTTGTTGTGTGTGAGAGAGAGAGAGAGATAAAAAATGTCAATCTCAGTTGAAAATTAAAATCTCTTCTCTTCGATATGAGTAACCTTCTGAGAGTGCACAACGAAAAGCAAGAATTTACAGCGAAACCCGAAAAAGCTAATCACAAATGAAGATGAATGGACTCCAATCAAACCTATGCTTGATAAGCCCCATGCCAGCCTTGATCAGGAAAGGTACACCATCCCAACGTGCATTGTCAATGTATAAAGCAGCTGCAAAGAATGTTGGCGTGAGGCTATTCAAATAAATGTCAGTTTTATCCGTGGCACTAGCTTTGTACTGGCCAAGAACAACATCATCAAGCCCCAATTTTCTGATGGACCTGAGAACCTTAACCTGCAACCACCATCTTGAGAGTAACAATCCAATTAAGCACCTAAAAAATCTAGACTCATGCAATATGGGAATGTTTATCCATATGCAAAAAGTATGCAAAAGATTTTCTAATTTCTCCTTCAACCTTTTCATTGCGTATATCTTCTCCATCTAGGCTAACAGGCGGCTCCATGGCAAACAAGGCAATCAACTGGAGAATATGACTATGGACAATGTCGCGGATGATCCCATAACCATCAAAATACCTGTCAAATATAAAAGCCAAAAGGAGAGATGTCAATGAAGTTGAGTACTGGGCATGGGCATTATTAGGATTCGCATAGACTGGTAAAATTGATTGCTTCAGTCAACTGACAGAGATGGAACATATCACCAAATAATGAATAAAAATACCTAATTAACATAATAGGTCAAGAAATATGGCCATCAGTGAATTTCACAAGGTGAAATTCAGATGCAAATAATGGCGAAGGAAATAGTAGTACACCATTAAATATAATCGACCAAGTGATGTAAACATCACAGTGAAATTAGTTTCATTTTCATTTAGTTAGGATATTTTCAACCAGAGCTTTAAAAACACTTATCCATACCGGAATCACTCGACCCGGATCGGGAATCAAAGGGTGCTGACCTGGTTCCCAGTTGGAACAGGGAATTGGGCCGGTTACCACAGAATCATCCGGTTACTTGAGGAACAGGCTGGTTCGAGGAACCAGGCAGATCACACCGTTCCCATGATTTTTATTTTTAATTTTTTCTCTTTTTTATTTTTTCAAATTATTTTATTGATCGATTCTCACCAGGAGAATTATACAGATTGCCAATCCAAATCAGTGATTCGCCGATCTGGACTGGCATACTGAACGACCGGTTCACCTGGCCAATTCGGGTATTGAAACATTATTTCAATGATTCTACAATCCATGAGAGTAGTTATGTGACTTCTTTACACAGTTTTGTCTGATTGTGCATAAAAATTTTCAAGCTTCAACTGAATTCAGGCAAAACAATCATCTATAAAGTTTCTAGAGCTAACAGAGAAACACACCAAAGGGAGTTGTAACAGGAACCTAAGGTTTATGCACCATGAAAAGTATTGTTGTGGAAGGTATTTAGAAAGCTCTTTCAGGTCACAATTCTTATCTGGATGAACAGAAACAAATATTTAGTGCATATGTGACTCAAGATAAGGCAAAGAACCAACAAATTCATGACAGTTTTTTTTGTATTGTCAATAAAGATCAGAATAATATGATCATATCAGTTCATCTCTTATAATTGTGCTGGTAAATTGCGAAAGAAGAATATTTCCATCTTGCACACTAACTTCAAAAGCAGCTGACCTTCTACTTCACCTGCAATGAACTTCTCAATACATGCTGAGTGCAATATTTAAATGAAAATTTCATTGATATTCAAAGGAATATTAGCTGAATCACTTACCTATCCAAATTCAATTTGAGCAACTTGACTCAAGTGAGCTAAGATTTCAAATATAGCTCATTTTTACTCAGATTTTAGAGATGTGCATGACTTGTTGGGCAGCTCAAGCAAATTTTCCAACATCTAGGCCAAGAGGTTCAGAATCAGGCAAGTTTTTTTATTTCAGCGACACTTGACAAAATATAGAATGACCATATGGTCCCTAGCCCAGATGTATGTGATGATGGTTTCCAAATCAGCCTGAACCTTGGCTATACCATTGATAGGATAGAAAATAGGCATATTTCAAAGATCAGGTAATTGGTGTTCAAAAATCAAGAGCTTCAACAGATTCACTGCATGAGCTACAGTATAATGAATAGTGTCCCACGGTGAGCTTGACAAATTGGACCAAAGGGCATCCAAATAATTCCAAACTTGGTGGAGGGTTCTTAAATAACACTTTGAGAAGATTCTCCAAAGCTCATTGAATTTGAAGATGTCGACGGGGTGATTCAAGTTCACCACAAGAGATTCAAGTTCACCACAAGAGTTACAGTACCACAAATAGTGCCCAGCAATCAACTCGACAAAATGGACCAAAATGAAGTTCAAATGAATCCAAATTTGGTGTAACACCTAGAACTGATATTTTAAAGTCTTTCTCAATATATACGTGAAGATTGAATATGTTGACGGGGGCAATGTTGAGTTCACCGTAGAGCTAGTAAAGGCATATGTGCCACTCGCATTGAACCCATATTTTGAATTTAAGTACAATCCAAATAGGCTCTAGTCATGAGTGAAGCTTTTGAATGATGAAAAAGAATGTTGGGTAAGATTCAAGTGAGTTGGGTTGTGTTTTAGTGGAGTTTTACAAGTTGACCGCGAGCCATGGGTATGTTACATGGAGCATCACTATGAACTTGCATGGTGAGTTCATTTGTTGTCCAAATGAGACGTAGCTTTATATAATCACTTCTTTAGGCGTTGTAAGGGTAGAGAACAAGTGCGAAGGAATTGGATAAGGATTTACTGAAATTTGCAAGCTCACCGTGATGCCTTGATGGTCCAGGTCGCCACTCGTGGTGAGGCTGCTGATATGAATGTTTAGGGTTCTAAAATGATGACAATGGGTTCTAGAAGCTTCAAGGGACAAGGAATCTTTCTAATAATGGCTGAAAATAGGAAACTTTCCTATTTCTGAGTTTTAACTTGGGATTTTAAGGAATATCGAAAGATCTTGTCAGGAATGGTTCCCAAAAGTTACGGGAATGATGTCAAAGAGATTCCCCTGAGAACTATCTATTGAAAAAAAAAAAAGTAAGCCCGATCAGGATTATAATGAAAATCAGGGTGTCTTTATAGTACGTGGTTATTTTTGGAGTAAGATTAGATTTCTAAAATCTTGAATTATAAGGTAGGTTTTGAATGAAATTATAAAATAAAAAAAAGGAGGTGCTGATCTCGATGGATTACCAATCTAGTTCATTATCAAAACTAGGAACATGTTATATGGAGCAAATTGGTGATCAAATTGGTGGGATTTCGAGAGTTCACTTGCCTTCCATGGTGAACTTCTTATAAAGGACAATAGGACATTTTGGTAGGAGATATTATGCCCAATAGCAGGTAACTTCTATGAAGTGATTCTTGAATGTTTGTAGAAGAAATACTCCAAGAAAACAGTAGATTTGAACAAGGAACCTATCCAAAATTAAAGGTTTCTGGAACACCCACTCTCACTCATTAAGTCATTCTATAAGGGTGTCTTGAAACACACAAAAGGGCCTTATTGAGGAGAAGGAAGAGAGAGTTCTAGCGAATTTGAGGTATAACTTAGAGGATAGTTGCTTCAACTTAATCAAGCTTCAACAGAATAAGATTGTGATACTTCTTTGAGAGATTGATAGTGTAAATGAGTAATTTCAGAAGAAAGCCTAAGGTAGTTTCTAGAAAGAGAAAATAGAATCTTACACCCTTCGATTTTCAGCAATGTATATGGATTCCATACAACTCCAATGTTTATGTTTGTGATATTTTCTTCTTTCTTTTAATTCTTGAGTATCTTTGTAACCACAGATCAAAGGTGATCCCTTCTTAGTATAGAGGTTGGACGTAAATGAAACAAGTTGCATACGAGTGCTTGGAATTCTTTGCGAATCCATATTTTAAATGAAAATATTTTGATTCTTATAGACTCTTGAGAGAGTTTGTTTGCTATTTTGTGCGCTTGTCTCAGTCTATGTATTTGGAGTCGGATCCATTTTCAAATTTTCCTTAGTACACGTTTTAACGAAACAAAAAGGTGATCCCAGTTATTGAAAAACTCCTTGGTTTGACTCCCTTAAGTCAAACATGGATTTATACTTTTCATACTACTTCATTCAGTTTAGTAATTCCAGGTACCTCAGATGTTGAGCTTTGGTTTCTTTAGATTTTGCAGAGAACAGATCTCTTGTATCAACTGAACAGAAGATCAGTGGATAGCACATAGGAAACAAGTGAACAGTCAGGCCCCTAAGAAATAAGATGAGGATCTAAAAGGCAGAAGCTTAATTTTGTTCATCTCTTTTAGCTCCTATCTTAGAAGGCAAATCTCAGCGCTATTCGGCTTCCTTTTTAGTTTCATATATATCATTCTATTCATTGCAGAGGTATATGCCAATCAAGAAAAGACGATAAAGGAGAATAATTTTGATGAAAAATGATAGCAATCAAACCAGAATTGTGTTCATCACTTTTAGAATCATTTAATAAAGGAAAAGGTGTACCATGTATTTTAAAACAAATGAAAGACAATGTCACAAACCTCCCACTTTTCTCGATACCCCAGTCCTCAGACAGAATGACCTGTACAATTTACCAAGAAGTGACAGCTTTAGCAATTTATAGACAGAAGTCACAACAGCACAAGATGGACCTTGACATGCCTGGGTGTATTAGGAGACATACTTGCACATTACGTATATAAGTTCGACTCCATAGTGGCTCAAAAACAAGATTAGAAAACCTCAAAACTGTGAGGTTTTCAATAAGGTCTCTCCCCAAAAGATGATCTATCCTGAATCACAAAATTCTGCACGTTTAATAGCTATAAAAACCCTGGTTCTTACCTTGAGAGGAAATATATATAAAAAGAAAAATAAAATATGTACTACCTGGATACTATTAAAAGTGACAAACATACTAATGCACTTAATAAATAGTTGAATGACTGCAACTTGTGCATAATGATAAATATACCTGTAAATTTGTTCCTCTTTGTATTTAGAAAGAAGGGTGTGTGTCAGATTATAAGAAGACTGTGCATCAAATCCAAAAGGCTTCTCAATTATTACTCGGTTCCAACCATGCTTGCTTTGAGCAGAGTCAGCAAGAGACAATGCTACATCAAGAAGTGCTTCTTGAGGCACAGACAGGTAAAATATACGATTTGCTTCAGAGCCATCCTGGAGTAAATTAACATCAGGGAGTATCTAAAATTGAAAAAAGGTTTTCAGATAACTAACAAGAAACTAATAAATAATATAAATAAAGGAAGAACAGCAAAGATCCTGATAAACTGAAACATTACAAGCCATGATTTGATGTCTACAAGCAGGTCAACCTATTTGACTATCATAACTAATTACCTCAGTGTGTTTCATTCTGGAGTTTAAGTTAGCCATCCCCACTTTATTATCATAACCTCCATTTAGGTAGTATGTGCTTTTGAGGAAAGCATCCATCTTGTCTCCACAGTTTGCTCTGTACATTACAGAAAGAGATATTGCATTTACACTATGGTCATATTTACTCGTTCTCTACAAGTCTTCCTGGTCTAGATGTAGAATCTTGGAGATTATTAATCGAAAGGTGTTCAAAAAATTACAAAGGGACATACTCAACATGTTTATTGGCTCGATTCTTAAATTACATACTTGGAATAAGTACTATCAAGAGGGAAAAGATGGGTCACCATACTGCTGCGCATGCAGCACATCGTTATTGTGCTGCATTTGACCCATTCTTTCTTAAACGAGAGTTGAGTGGAGAATCAGTACATCTCAACAACCTATAAATGAAATGAAAGTTTGAGATGTAATGCTCACTGTTCTTGTTCTGCATTGCATCAAAGTATATCTTTTACAGGGTAAACAATGCACGCATAAAATTATTTATGCTTTGTTTTATTACACATTTATAGTTTTGAATTGAAAAAAGATAACCACTTGTAATTTTATTATTTAGTTACACACAGTGATTTAGACAGAAATCAGGGGCTCTTGGCTAGAACGAGAGAGATAAAAATACCAAATTGTTCCCTTTCCTTTATCTTTTTTCCAAGAAAAAACAAATTACCAAAACAACAAGGGTTGATCCAATTTTTGAAGCTATGGATCCATGGGATGTAGCAGGTATTGACCTATTGGAAGTTTGACGTTACTGATGAAGTATTAAAGCCAGAGACTCCCAAAAGTGTCACATGGACACCAACATGAGTATCGGTGTCCAATATGCTGAAGGTGTCTAGTATTTGGCCTAAAAAGTCGACACAATGAGAAATATCCGTATTGCTCTAGAGTACAATATAGCTCTTCAATGTATATATAAATGGTTTTGTCCACCTTCAAACAGTCCATCAGATTCCTCCCGAGGTCTGGCAGCAGGATTCGATCTTGGTGCGACCTTTGGTTGGGCCACTCTCCTTTCAGGGATTGCTTTCCTTCTTTGTATTCGCTCACTACTAACCCGCTTGCCTGGATCTCGGAAGAGCTCCAGCTGACAGGTGACAGAAGAGTAATGCACCCCTCTTTCAGGCAGTCTCTTTCTGATGCTGAAATACTGGAGTTTATTTCCCTCTCGACCTTGCTCGATGATTACTTTTCCCACTCTCAGGGTCGGACCGGATCATATGGACGTCACAGCCATCTGGCTCCTTCTCGGTGGCCTCTTTCTGCAGGATTTTACTACCGTCTAACCCCTCTTCCCCCTCGGTAACGTTGAAGGTATGGTCATCAATAGCACCACCAAAAGTGCAAGCTTTTAACTGGATCACTTGCAGAGGAAAAGCGCTAATGGTTGACCAACTCAAGCGAAGGGGCTTCGCTTTACCGAATCGTTGTGTTATCTGTTTTAAAGAAGAAGAGACCCACTCCCACCTGCTTATCCACTGCGATATTGCTCTTTACCAGTGGACCAAACTCCTCGACCTTTTCGGCCTGACCTGGGTCACACTGGCCTCCATCCCCGGACTGTTTTAACTTAGCAGACAGTCTTCCGTGACCCAAATCTGGGAGGCTTCTATGGAAGGCAGCAATAGAGGCCACGATTTGGACTCTATGGAAAGAAAGGAACTCAAGAATCTTTAGAGGGGTCCATTGAGATAATCCAGCCTTGTTCCATAAAATCCACACTCTCACGACTTTTTGGGCCACCAATCATAAGGCCATAAAGCACCTTCCTTCTTCTATCTTCCTTGCCAACTGGCAACAATTACTTATGCTTCAGAACACTTGACCCCCACGCCATGGGGACTCATCCCCCCCCCTCCGCCAGGTGCAATTAAGTTCAACTTTGATGGCTGCTCGCTCAAAAATCCTGGCCCCTCTGGGGTAGGGGGGGGTGTTCAAAGACTACCAAGGAAACACCTTGGTACAATTCTCAAGTCACATAGATCATGCCAATTCACAACTGGCAGAATCTCTTGCCTTGCTCATGGGCAGCAAACTCTTTGATCCTGAGTGAGGTCAACCACTTCTGGCGGAAGGGGATGCACGCAATATAGTCTCTTGGGCAGCAGGTCATGTATCCCCCCCATAGTACCTCTCTACGATTTTTGACGAGATTTCTCACCTCTGCAGGGATATTCCCGTCTCATGGACGCATATCTGGCGGGAATCAAACGCACTAGCGGCCGTCTAGCTAAGGAGGGAGCCAACATGCAAGTCCGGCTACTACCTAAGTCTGGAAGAATTTCCTAATCGTTTTTCCTCATGTCTCTTTGGTCTTACTTTTTAATGTAATACCTAGCTTGCCACTTTCAGTCCAAAGCCCTTATAAAACGACTCCAATCCGTCGATGTTAAGCCTGTGGTTAGTTTCTTTCTGAAGTACTCTTTGTACTACATGTATTCACAGAGGTTTACTATTTCCCCTCCGAGAGGACATACCCGAGTGTCCTCTCTTATCACGATTTGTACTTCATTCCTTTTAATACAATGTTAACTTCATCCAAAAAAAATGTATATATAATAAAGTGACATTAAAAAAAAATTGCGTATATAATAAACTACTCATATTTACTACACAAGTGCGCTTGCTCCAGTGGCAGCACATACAAACTTTACAAAAAGGAGTCTTGGTTTCAAACCCCAGCCTTGTGCTTTGTATTGTTCTTTAATGCACCCCGAGTGTAGAAATGTCAACAAGTGTCGAAGTGCTAGCACATGCAAACATGAGACACCATCCCAAGGCTGGGGGTACTGGAGTAACAGTGACTGACAATGCAGATGCATTGAGCTTATGAGACTACAAGATCATCTGCGGAATTGATAGAAAGGCCTTGTGAGTTGGACACAGGTGGCAGTTCCAGTATAACATGATATAAGGTGTTCAGCCAGGATGTGTTTTTATTTGCATTCTTCTCGTGATTGCTGGAGATACTGAAAGGGGTTCACAACTTTATCAGCCATATCAAAAGTTTCTACGATGATGTCTGGTTGTCAAGGTTACATGCTATACTCATCACTTAGAAAACTTTAAAATTTCAAGTTGGGTCCAAGGATTCATCTGCAATCCCTCATACAAGCGAGTTTTTCAAGAGGTTGTCATGTTTAAGACGGCGGCACAGTAGCGCATGAAGCAACAACTGAGATAGACTACAAAGAATGGTGCATAACATGGACTCCCTAAATTCCTAAAACCATGTGGAATGAAATATTACTTTTTCTTTTAGTTACTGTATATTACAAAAATGATGGGCTCTGGGCCCCACAGGAAAGACAGATAATAATGGTTGTAACATACAAATCTTTTGATAATGATTATGGGAGCATAAATGATACTTCAATTTCATTGAGGTCTTAAATGAGGGGAGAATAAGTTTCTGCTTTCCAGTTCATGGTTGTGGGCTTGCGCCAGAGCAGATTCCTTGATTAGCTCCCCAGACAAAGCATTTCCTAACAGAGATCGGATAAGAAGAGGCATCAATTCATGCAACATATGAATATATAATTCGCCATCCCCTTTGAAGCAAGAAATGATGTTCATGCAGTTTGTGCTGATCTACTTTAAACATGTTGACATTACATGATTAGTTCCTAACATGACTGAACAACTTTCTGATCCTTATTACTATCATGTTTTCAGAATCAAGGAAAACTTGGTTCTTAACTCCATAAGAAATAACTTCAAAGATTAGGCAAATTTAGAAATAAGACTTCAAGTTACCGTACATGCAGTCAGTTATGTATCTCAATAGAATCTCCAAGAGTTGAAAAGAACATCAACTTCTTGAATTTAAAAACATTAGTACCATTGCAGTCTCGCATACATATTAAATGAACCTTACTGGTGGTCAACTCGACAGGTCAATGTCCCTGCAATCATGGATCTCAGGTCTTCATCAGTCAATTGCTTTCTCGAATAGCCAAATATGGAAACATTCTGCCGTAATGGAAAAAAGGATTTAATTATTCAGTTGATGCAAACTAGGATATGATTATGTGGATAATCCAGCCAAAAAAAAAAGATCATGCAGAATAATCCAAAAATAAGCTCAATAATATGTACTTAAGAAAAAACGTAAATTGAGCGATATGTAAATATTGTAGTCCAAAGAATAGTTCAGGTTCATAGCCTCTAATTTAGACCGCATGAAAGCGGCCGCCTCTGGTAGATGGAATACTTATGCCATATGAATATTTGAAGAAGGATAAATGTAAATACCATTTCAACATTTTCACAGATGAATATTTAAAGAACACTAAATGATGAAGTGGATTTGTCATGAAGACCAAAAAGATGAAAGCAACAATTCACGACATTGTTAGATGCTTGTCATATTTACTCACAACAGTATGAAACTTGAACTGTTGCTATGAACTATTGTGCTTCTAAAAATGTTAGATATTACCTTTGGCACTTAAATCCTCATACAACCTGATCATTCACCTTTTAAGCTCCATTAACGACCGCTTCTCTCTCACATAGCAAAAACAGTTAGGATCAACATAAACATAACATGTCAAAGAAGGCCAATATATATCTGAAAATTTGGTGTATCATGAATAAAATAATCATTAATTAACTCTGGGAAAATGGTACATCCATACATACTAAGAGAGGTTATTGTTGCTAAAGAGCATGTATATCAAGAGATTCTCTTTTGTCAATAATATCCAGATAAGCATGATTAGTTTTTAAACACTGGAAGCTTCAATGCTTGTGGAATGTGTTTTTCTTCATGTGTTCACTTCAATCTGGTAATTTCCTGGAACCATTGACCTTAAGGATACTGGAATAACTGAAGGAGTACCTTAACCTGTATTTTAGGGTTACTCAACAATGTGAAACTTCATAAATTCCAAAAGGAGCTATATTGAACTTAAATCACAACATGAATACCTCAGAGTAAGAGCATCCACATAGAGAAAATTATAGCTCCGTGATCCCAATCGCAAGGCACTTTTTTTCCTGATAGAGAACTGAATTGTTTCCTGGGGAAAGGTATACATCAACATATATACCTTTCTACACACAAATGCAAATATGAGAGAGGGAGAGATTGGTTACAAGTTATTAAGCACTCTGCTTGTACACCAGTTTTTTATAATTCTGTCAGATGACCTCTTTTGGCTCACAAATCCATGTTTCAAGGGTGTAATCAGAATAGGAATCCCATGATGGGCATTACAAGTTATTAAAAGCACTGTGATTCTATTCTAGCTTTTTACAATTTATATATATGACTTCTTTTAGCTCACAAATCCATGTTCAAAGGTGTAATCACAATAGGATATCCCATTGTCCAATCAGGGAAGACAAGGATTACATGTGTTCTTTCTATATATTATATCAGTAATAGGTGGGTTATATGTGATCACAGTCAATATCACTCGCCGGATCAATTTGCCAATGTCAAATCAAGTAGATTACGGTACCTTTGCCAAAACATTGCGCATTGTGAAACTCTTTGCTTTGCTCTATTCAGGTGGCCTTGAGCAGAGGGCATTAGCATTGTTCCGCTGAATTTGCCAAACTAAGCTCCTCCTCCATGCCTAAATCGTTGGTCTTGTTGTAGAAACAGAGAGGTACTGCAATAATCCATCTCAAATTTCTCTCCTTTTGCATTCCAAGTTTCAGTCTTTTGTCAATAAATTCTTTCATATTACAAATAGCACTCCTGTCTATTGTAATTGTCATCTAACAAACACCAGAGTCACTAAGAGTTTCATACTGGCTGCCTAGCATTTGGCAAATATGGGGTTTCCAAGAGATGTTAAAAAAAAAAACTATAGAAAATTATGTGCATGTTCATCGTAATTTGAAGGGATCAGATGACATCACATGTTCCACGAAAGCAGTCACACAATAACAAAGAACATTTGGTTCCTATCCTATGATGAAACCAGGAAGAATTGAAAAACATAATCAAGCTGTGTTTGGACCAGCTGCCACCAATGTAGTTTTGTTTCATACACTCGTTCTATTTTCATAGTCAAGCCTTTCTTTCTAGCATACAAAATTATGGGACCAAAGCATCTGATGGACACATAACCAAACCAATAAGTGGACAAACATGTAACCAAGCTTAAGATGACAATGGATCAAGAAATCGACATGTTCTAAGATTATAAAAGTGATACAATTCTAACTTGCAAGAATTTTTGTAAGAAGCCGATAAAAAAGATGCTAGTAAACTTACCTCAGGAAGAAAGCCACTATAGTACAGAGCAAACAATGCTGGGAAAACCTTGTTTCTAGCAAGCTCTCCTGTCGCCCCAATAACTGCAATAGAAAGGGAAGGTGTGCCATGTCTATGATAACTGTGATATTCATTTTCTGGCAAAGATGATGGAACTCCTCCAATAGAATCGAAGGAACCAGGAACAGAAGAAGGATCACTAAGGACAGAACGGTCGGTAATTTGCGACGTCTCAATAGATACTTGTTCATTTGAATCTACATATATTGAAAGTGAGATAGAACATGAGAAATGCAAATTAACATGTTTCTTTTATCAGTAAATTAACATATTTTGACCAAGCAATTTCTATTCATCCAAATGTTTAGGCAGTGATAGCCAACAGGAGTGACATGATTAGCCATGCTGTCTTTTTGCTATTCCCACACAAATTCTGGGCAGGAACAGCAAAACATATATCTGAATTGCAATTCCCATGCGCATATCGTAAAAATGTGAGTTTCAACTGTAATTCACTAAAGTATGGATGAATTAAGAACAAAATATGTTTCCTTACAGTCAATATCACATCTATACCATATGAAGCTCATAATTTTCAGCATCCATAAAAATGGAATTTCGCTATCACCAATGCAAAAAACTGTTACATTAGATGCATGATTTGTATGAAGAGGAAAAGGAGTTACACCAAACAAGTTACTAACCATTCAACACAGCTCGTGAAGTATGAACTTCCTCGGGTTCTTGTTCTTCACATGACAATGACAATACCACCTTATGCAATAAGTCTTCTTTTTGTTGAATATCTGAGCCAGATGGCATCATCCTTTGGCCATGTTTCCTAATGGATGTCTGAAGTTTGAACTTATCATGAATCCACGCTTTGAATCCAAAAATGCTACTGCATAAATTGAATGCATCTCTACAGGGAAGAAAAGACGTGCGTAATGTTGAATGCCTGTGTTTAAATACAACCTGACACATGCCACAGTCGACATAATCAAATTAGATGACTCTTTATTTCTTTATTTCTCTATTTCTGAAATAGACAGTGCTTCGATTTGAAAACAATGGCCGTTGAATTTTGCAGATTAGGAACTTGCAAATAGTCTATACAAAAGCTGCCTCATATTCAGATAATCGGACATGCATTGCTAATTCATTGAACAATTCTACTTATCAGGAAAAAAAATATGATCATGGAACAACCCCAAATGTAACAACAATTAATAACCAAACAAACCAACATTGACAGTAAGGTAACAATTTGTAATCCCTAAAATGGTGTTCTAAATCACAGAACTTTGATGATGAGAGTTTTAAATCAACCTCAATGTAGACAAGTAAAGTTCTTTAATTTCCAATAGCAACAACAACAACAACAATAATAATAAAGCATCAATAACACAACAATAAAAACAGCATCAAGATCAGAGAATATTTAATGGTAGGGGCCCATATCCCCTATGATGAGGTCTCTGACTCCATTCTCACCAAAGGGTAGGGGCTCAAATACCCACTAACTTACCACTTTCGAGAATGGCCTAGGGCCTTGGCAGTAGTATTGCCGAGTCCCATGGTGAGGTCTCTGACTTCATTCTCACCAAAGAGTAGGGGCCATTGACTTACCATTTTTTAATTACCCTTTTAAAAAAAAAAAACAGAAAGAAGGAGAAAACAAATGTCATTGTGCTCAGACAGTAATAACCAATGTTTTTAAACTCAGGGGCCAAGGCCGAGTCAGAGTGGCTCAGCTGTGTCCTACAAGACCAAAAAATTGGTAAAATTTCAAAAAGAAAAAGGTCAAAATTTTGTTAAAAATAGTTTAAAATCAGAAAAAGTAAAATAAGCAATAGAAATCATCAGAAGTCTATAAAAGTCCAAATAAGTATATAAAAGATGGGTTATTGAAAAATTTAATGTATACATTGTACTATTTCAGAAAAAAAAAAAAATAGGGAAAGAATAAAAAGTAGGATCACATAATAGTTGAAGTTCCAAATCATCATAAAACCCATATAAATCTTATAAAAATTATAAATCATATATTGAAGATTTCTTACCAAAAATAATGAGTATTTAATAATCTTTAACAGGGCGAGTTGGCCCTGGAACTCAGGTCGAGTTAGTTGGACTCGGCCGAATCCCTGAACGCTAGTAATCACCAAGATAAAACGCTTAACGAAAAGCACTTGTGTATCAGTTTAAATCCGTTTATTTCAACATTCAACTCCATATAAATCAAAGCTATCGAATAAGAACAGTTATATCAATCAAATCGCATGGTTTACATCTGTTTTTTCAATCATTCAAAAACAGAGAGAGCTAAACAATAAGAGCAGTTCTCTTAATCAGAGTACGACGCACTCCACAACTCTGATAAACCTTATGCAAATACTAAATTCAGCATCAAGTATCAACAATTTGAACAATATTCCTCAATCTTAATAAACTAACAACTTTCATCTATTTCTCATGTCATGAAACTCCATAAATAACGTCAGAAAACAGAAAAAAAAATACTAAGAAAAGATTAAGGCGAAGTTTTGGAAAGCAGTAGACTCACTGGAAAATTGTGAGCAGAAATTTGAGATGGGGTAAAAACAGGGGCATGAAAAAGATTAAGGGTTAGGGTTTTGGAGAAGGGAAAGTGGTCCATGAGAGAGATGAAAAATAGTAACGCTTAGAGTGAGAGTGAGCGTGATGTTGGGCAATGGTGAGGAATTCAGGTTTATTGGATAACTGAGTATTTGTTCAAAAATGGTGGTCTTTTTGCTTGTTTCAAATTTTCCACCGAATTTAGGACAGTTGTTTTCGTCTTTCTTTTGCTTTTTAGCTTTGTTTTGCTTTTTAGTTAACTGGAGCAGGCATGCACACTGTTCATCCATCAATGATTAAGTTCAAGCGCGCAAAACACGCTCAATTATTAGGGCAAAACACACTCAGAATGAAGTCCAGCAAGTTCTTTATTACCTTCTGTTAATTTCCATTTTAATAGTAATTCGATATGATTAAATTAAGGAAAATGGTTTGATACGGCTGCAGCCATATCAAACTAAATAAAGCCTCCCCTTATAACTCATTGAAACTTGCAATTCAAGGATTAGAAAACTTTTACAGCTATCCTCTTAGCTTGAACCTTAGGGTGGTGAAAAATAAAAAAGATTTTAAGCTTTAAAAAAAGTGTATATTGTAACAAATTATTTAGACCGTTCTCAAAAAATAAGTGTTCAAGGATCCGTAAGATCTGTACCATTTTTTTAATTTTGAATTCCATTATCGGTGTTGAAAATTTATTTTATAGCCATCGTGGATATTTTCATTGCCGAAAGTGTTTATCGGACCCGAATCGGGTCGAACGCCTTGGGTCCCAGGTCGGTTCCAAGTCCATTGCCACCCCTATTGACAGTATGATAACAGAAAATAGTGACTCATCTATTTCTTAGGGAGTTTTAAGGGAAATTAATCAAATTATACCTATCATTTGAATTGTTTAACATTTTACTCGTAATTTTTGCTAGTTTCAAACTGCCCATCTTTCTTTATTCAAATTTTAGATAGCCCATCAAATTGAGTTTTGAAAATAGTCAAATATTAGGTACATTGTGATAAATTTCCCAATTGATAGTATCAACTTGCTGGAAACAAGAGGAGATAAATTTCCCAATTTGATAATATCAAATGCCCCATGAGAGTGCACCCTATGGGTTTGGTTTGGATGGCTCAAGCCACGAGATTATGTTTTCTTTTTAATTATCTCTCTCTTAAAGCCTTTGTGATTAGGTTCCTAATACATAACGTTAATGGTGCATTTGGTTTCTCGAGCTTTAGAAGTTCCAAGTTTTGTAGCATTTGATATAGCGGGAGGCCTATTTTTATTTTTGTTTTTGGTAATTCAATGGAGAAGACAGGCATCTATCCGGTTTTTTAGATAAATTAGGGAGTCACCTTTTTTTTTAAGATGTCGGCACCATTGAAAACCACGATATGATAATTAGTTATGGGGGTGCTACCACCACAACCCGGCCCCTTTCCCCCTTTCTTACGGAGGCCTATCTAGACCTTCCAATTTGTACAAAAAGCGGAAATTCTACTGTGATTGTTTCTATTATGATTTGAGAGTCACTTTCCATTTGTAAGGTGAAAGAATTCAGCTCGATTGCTAGGCAAATGCCTATATTCAATGCCTTGAATTCAACCGCATTATTTGAAGCTGATCCTTCAAGTCCAACGGTCCGTTACTGCTTCATGAGCCTTTTGCCAATTTTCTATTTCTTATTACTTGTCTTTTCAGTTTCAATAATTGCAAATGTAAAGAATTTCTCCCATGATGCTGTCCACAATGACCTCCTCCAAGCATAGCACATAAACAAGGTCTCCTTGGTTCCTTTTGTTTCTGTCTCTTTTGCTGGATGAAGTGCAAGAAAATGATAAAATTAGAAGAGGCAATGGACCCGAGACCCAAGGGATAGACCTGATCCAGGTTTGGGTATGGGTCCAAAAACTAGACTCGAGATAGACCTGATCCAGGTTTGAGTATGGGTCCAAAAATTAGACCCGGTGGATCGAGTCTGAGTTCAAATTTTGGATCTGAATACTATTTGGGTCCGGATCCAATTGGGTCCAGGTCCAGTAACATTTTTTCTTAATATAAAATATATATCTAAATACAATTAAATACATAGAAAATTTTTAATTTTTGGGTCGGGTCCCAGACCCACACTATATTTTCAAGTCCGGGTCGGGGTCCAGGTCCGGTTGGGTTCGGTTCCCATATCATTCTCATATCCGAGTCCAGGTCCGGGTTCAGGTTCAAGGTCGGTCGGACCTGACCCATTGCCACCCCTAGATAAAATTTGTAAAGAAACAGCGTATAGTTGTAAGAAGTATGATATCAATCAAAATTAGGATACGAAAATCCCCTAGCTGATGAAGAAAGTCACTATTTGTGCAGTTTCACCGGTAATATGGTCCACTAAACATTATTTGAACTGGCGTTTGGTGGCTCCAATCAATTATAGTTGCTCTGATTAATTATGTCGATCAATTATGACAGTAAGGTTGAGTAGTAGGTGCCTTGGATCCAATCAAGTACACCAATTTCTTGTGCTAATTGGGATCAGTCGTGTACTAGGTGCCTTTTATCCAATTAATTATGCCGATAGTTATGCTAGTTGGGATTATTAATGCTAGTAGAGTACCAGGTAGCTCTCATTAATTACACTAATTAGTTATGCTGGTTGGGAATAGTTATGCATGAGAAATTTTATTACCATGTTGAATGGTTTGAGTGCCTACTATGACATTAACAAGGATTTTGAGAAATTGCATTGCCATTAGTTTGTGATACATTTAATTAAGCAATTGGGCAAGCATTTCATGCGGGGAAATTGTTTCATACGGGTTGGACCGCATTTCTACATTTGTGGTCCAGAAAGTGTAAAACATCCATATTAAAGATGGATGTAAGTAGGTGTTCCATCTAAAAACAATGGAAACTAATGGTCCAAATGTTTTTTTACTAGAAATATTATTTTTAGTTTTTTAAATGTATTTATTTTTTCATATACATGATCTCCATGTTCGCGATTATATGTCCTTAAAAATTAATTCTTAAAACCCATCTCAAAATTAGATTTATTAAGAGGACCGCATTTCTACATATGCGGGCTTGGCCGCATAGAAACAAGGTCCTTGCATGTGAGAAGGGGAGTATTAGTTAAGGAAGAGTATTCCGTGAAACATTTGTATCTGATACATGTAGGTCATAATTAATATTGACCATTGGATGTGAGAACGAGCGGTTGAGTTTGTTCTATTGACCAAGTTTAAAGTTCAAAATAATTTTTTTCAAATTTATGACACAACTAAGTTATCAAATGTCACATTTAATAGTTAAGGCAATAATTAGGGGTGATTATAACCTCTTGTACTAAAAGATAAATGGTCTTACAGTTATAGAATCGAACCATGTCCCCATATTTAAAGGAGCATGAACTATTATGTGGATGGGTTATGATAAAAGGAAAAAAAAACACAATTTACTAATAAAGAAAACATACAATTCAATCACTTTTTGGTGATATGAATCATTTTTTTGTGAACCTTATTATGGACGGGCTACGATTTAAAATTCTCATTTATTAAACAAATAACTTCTCGTTGATGAATTGTTCGAGGAACGTTAAAACCGGCTAATTTCCAAAATATTAAGTTCCAAAAAAATCTGACGTTCAATTAAACAAGGGATATCGTAATTTCAAGAAATTCAACCGAATTAACAAACGTGTGATTTGCAAGTTCTAGTTCCTCAAAAACCCAATTCCTGCAACTCAAGTTTTATATACGTTAAGAGTTTTCCATATTTAAATGGGTCCAAGGACACCTTCTTTGTAATTAGTGATTTGACTCCATATTTATGTATTGAAGTGACCTAACCAAGCGGATTCTAATTAGTTGGGAAAAAGCTTCGATGATGATGAAGTGGGCTAACCAAATAGTTGATCATCAAAGCCATATAAACTCGAAAAACCCAAAAGTCACCACATGTTTCTTTCGTTTTAAATCACTTAAATGGTCAAACCACTTCATAAAATTATCATAGTGGTCCAATCATTACAACATTAAACATTACAATGGTATTGTTTAAGTTCCATTTACACGGGTACTTCCTCAAATAATATATTAAGAAATGATCAAATTACCCTTATTCATAATTAGGTATCATAAGCAAGAAGGGGGATTTTGGTAATTTGGTCCCTACTTAAATAGCCTGAGTCAAATTATATGAGTTCTGCCGACTGTTTAAGGTTAATAAAGAAAAAGAAAAAATTAAAAACCAAGCGTTTACAATTAGAGAAAAAAAGTGAGTTCTATATTGCTAACTTGACCACTAAGGGTAAAATTGTCATTTTACACAAATTTCTTAATTTTAGAGCAATGATAATAATGCCCCTCCTTGTTCGGACTTTGTATTAGAGTTTTTAATTAAAAAAAGAGTTCTATGTTGCTTTTCAAAAATCAGACATATGATGGTGGTGCCGAGCAATCATATGAATATTTTGGGCCGCATAGAGTTTGATTTTTTACCAAAAGTGGGTAAGATAATTTGAGAGATGGTAAGAGATGTTGTTCTATAGGAGATTTGGATGGAGCGTATTAAGAGAACTTTTAATAACACAACTTTGGATGTAGAAATGATTAAAACAAAGATATTGCAGTTGGTTTGGAGTTGGTTTTCAGTGACAAAGGAAGGGTTTTGAGTGTCCAAAGTGGATGTTGAGATTAATTTGCATAATTTGATTCTTTGGAATGTGGTGAAAGTAAGGCCAAAAGGTAGGTGGTGTCTACCTGTACTTGGGAGTGTCAAGTTAAACTTCGATGAGAGCTCATTAAGAAACCCATACCCATTTAGTATTGGAGGAATATTGCACGATGCAAATGGAGAGGTGATTTTTGTTTTGCTGGCTCATGTGGGGAGGTAATGGCTAATGAGGCGGAATTGACTGCTTTAGAGCATGGAATCCAAATTCTGAGTCAGAAAAATATCAGAGTGCCATGTATTATTGAAAGGGACTCATTGAGCATGATAAATTGGTACAATAAGATATCCAAGCCACCATGGAGTTTGAGGAAGAAATGGCTAAATATATTGGATATGTGGAAGGTGTTTCAAGTCTCTTTTCAACATATGTACAGGGAGGCTACTTACATTCATGATGGCTTGGCAAAACAAGGGCGGCCATGCATAATTTGATTATTTTGGAGTTTTCCCTTTTTGAAGGGTTGTAATTCTTTATTGATAAATAAAATTAAAGTAATATTGTCAAAAAAAAAAAAAAAAAGATAAAAATGTCATTTTCTTCAAGCCTCTTTGTTATTGTTCCAACTTAAATTGCAATACAAGAATTTCCGTTACGAAGAGAAAACTTTTGTATTCGTAAACCAGAATAAGTAGAGATGGAATCTAAGACTTCATCATAAGGCCCGGTAGTATTGCTGTCAAGACCCAGCCCATTCTCATGATGTACGTACTACTTTTGCTTGATGAGTTTCAAGAACCCTGCACAAGAGGCTTCATAATGAAAAAAAATATGTTTCGCACTCGGAAGCTTCAGCAAGCAGGCACACTCGCATCAGTTGCCCTACGCCACTTTGATTATGCGAAATTATTGAAATACACTTCTTGTTCGATAAAAGAGGATTTGATTATTTAGATATGTTTTTGAAGAGGTATATGAGCAAAATGAAACTGAAAATAAGTAACACCAAAATATATTGTGGGAGTAGAATATCCACTTACTCAATAGGGTAAACCCCACCCAAAATTGATTTTTGGATCCCAAATTTCGGGATGTAACTCCTGAACTTATAGACTAACCTTAATAAAAAAAGATTTCTTAATTGTATTCTCTATGCACTTAAAAAAATAATGTCACAATATAATTAGACATCATCTAATTTTAGATGGTGAGATCTAAGTGTTAAAAAACTCAAATTTCAATTTTTTTTAAGATAATCATCTAGTAATTATTAAGTGGTTCCCAAAATTTTAAATTGAAAAAAATCCCTCAGTAAGTCTTTTGACTGGGGAAGTAGCAGTACGCTACGATCATGAGGGAACATAGTAAATGTATCTCTGAACAACCATTCAACAGGGCTGGCAGCAGGCCGGGCTTGGGCCCAGCCAACCATAACCCTAGTCCCCATAGGGCTAGCTCAAGCCTGGTTTGATCTTGATCGACAAAGGCCTTGGCCCAAGCTCGGCCCTAGCCCTATCTAGGGCGGGCCAAATAAAATGAAAAAATAAAAAGAACAAACAGTGAAAAGAGGGTCGAGCCAGCCATTGCCCAAGCTTACCTCGGCCCTACCCGCCGACCATGGCTGTCCAACCCTAGCCTAGCCCTAAATGTGGCCCATGCACTAGTTTTATTGAGCTGAGCTTACCAGCCTGAGCCCACCCACAACGTCCCAAATTAATGTTAAATGAGATGTTGAAGGAAAAAGTTTATATAAAGTCGAGGCTTTAAACAATCAAATTAGAGCCCACCTCAAAAATTTCACTAGAAAGGGTTGTTTTGATGTTCAAATATCCTCAAACTTAGCATCTCAACATCAATATGCATGAATATGAGAAAAAAAAATCGATATCAAGTTTTTAAAATAGTGCATCGTGTAACACATTTTTGGATTGTCAATTTTTTAAGTTTTCATAGAACTGCTCGATCTCCACTATTTTTGAAGCTTTAAATTTTATAATTAAAGATACAAATATATTTTAAAACAATTACAAAGATTGTCATTATTGAAACCACATTTTTCGACACTATTTGAAGATGCGCTTTACTTTGATTGTTTAAAGGCTGGGTTCTATACAAACTGCACCCTTTTTTAAATATTGGGAAATTATCACAACTATATTTAATTTTCATTTATTTAGAAAAAAATCTTTAACTTTCATAAACCTAGTCACACCTTTTTTCTTCAAGTTTTGGCTTCTATTTTTTTTTTTTACCAAAATAACATTCACGGTAGTCGTACTACTGTGAAGCACTAAAAACTAAAATGTTATAAGGCATTCTAAGTACAGTAAAAAGTAATATTTTAAGTATAGTAAAAACTAACTCATGTAATACATTGAGGCGCTCGAAATGCTATAAACCCCTTCCTATTGTTTATATTTATCTCTTTCATCCTGTTTATATTTTTGTCTTTTATCTCTCTAATTCTTTTTATATTTATCTCTTTTTTTACCTTCTAATTCTTGTTAATATTTATCTCTTCTTTCTTTCTTTAATTCTTTTTTATATCTTCTTTCTCTCTCTAACTCTCTTTCTTTCTCCATGGAGATTTGTATAACAACCTGTATGTGCCTTGCCATCCCCCTATAAAAACTCTCTTCTACCCCATCCCTTATGAAAATTGGACGGAGTCATATTTGTATCATGTTTGTTAAGGTTGGAATCATGTTTGTTGAGTTGATGAAATAAATAGAAAGTGAAAGAAAGTTAGTGAGAGAAAAGACTTAGATAGAGAAAGAAGAGATAAAAAAAATTAGAAAGAGAAAAAAAAGATAAATATTAAAAAAAATTGGAGAGTATAAACATAAAAAAATTAGAAAGATAACAGGATATGAGAAAAAGGTAAAATGCCAAATAACATAAGCTAGTTGAGTTGATGAAGTAAGTAGAAAGAGAAAGATAGTGAGAGAAAAGAAATAATAAAATTAGAAGAGATAAATATTAACAAGAATTAGAGACAAATAAGAGATAAATACTAAAAAAAACTAGAAAGAAAGAAGAGATAAACATAAAAAAAATTAAAAAAATGAAAGATATAAATATGAAAAAAATATAGTTAATTTTTATCGTGCTTAAATGTCTTATAATATGAATAGTTTTTGCTGTACTTAAAATGCCATATAACATAGATTAACGGTTATGTCGGCTAAATAACGCTAAAAATTGAAGGAAGAAGAAAAAAGAAAGAGGAAATTTCAAGAAAAACAACAAACACTGAAATTTGGGCGGTTCCGGCACATTGCTGAAATCTTGAGCCGAAGTGGATTGAAATGGTAAGCACGTGACGTCGGAGTCTTCGAGAGAATCTTAAACCTAGCAGACTCTTTCCTTTACGTCTCTTTCTCTCTCTAACCTCTTTTCTTAGCATCTCCAATCATAGGAACTTTGCAGTCAAAATTTCCACTAATATCAATAGAAAATTCCCCAACAATTAAAGCCCTTTATTTTTTGGTCGAAACTACAGTATTCGAGCAATTGGATAGCGCCAAACTAGCATAAAAAAAGCACCAGAAAGTATATTTTATTCTTTGTTGGCTAAATTAACAGTTGACGTGATAATTTCAGTGAGACCCCACAACGCAGAGGGGCATCTCTCTAAAGTCTAAACGTAAGCAGTTTTTTTCCTTGAAAACGAGGACGAGGCGTAGCATCTATCCTTTGGCGAGTTCCCAAGGCCCCAAGGTATGTTCCTCTGTTCTTTACTTTTGATATTCAATCAGAATTTATGTTCTCTTTATTAGATTCGCATATGTTTTCGAGATTGGGTTGTTTGGTTTTGAGTCTTTGTCACCTCATTTTGATTGATACTGGCAAGTTGTACTCTACGGTTCAGTCTTCTTCTATTTTTTTTTTAGATTTCATGATGGTTATGATTTATTCATTGATGGGTTTTTTCTCAAAATTTCAATGAATTTTTACGCTTTAGGTCTTGTTTCAGTGGCTTTTAGTAGATTTTATTGGCGTTGTTATGAATTTTGAAATGGGTTCTGGGGGCTTCATGTTTTTGGGAGTTGCTTGGTGACTTAATTCAGAACATTCTCGTTTTTCCTGGTTTTTGTGAGAATTGGGGCATATTGTTTTGATGATTTGGGCTTTTCTCTATCGTGTTCATTTACTACTGCAGTTTTCCTTCTTCATTTGAGATTAAATTACTCTCTTTCTAATAATGGAAATTAGGACTTGCACTTTCGTTTGGTTTTCTTGATTTAGTGCCTTTGGAATCAAATGGATTAAGTTTTCAGACTAAATTATTATTGGTCCGTCTTAGTTTTGAGCTTTGATGCATTTTTGGACTGAATTAGAAGGATTCTGATGTGGTTTCCATTGCGTTCTTGTAATTTTCATTTGGTTTTATACAGGGAATGCATCTTTTGATATAGATTGCGAATTCCAAGCTCATCAATTTATTCTAAATGGGATCAGAAGGACCACCAGTTGTGACCATCCATGTGACTGGGTTCAAGAAATTTCATGGGGTTGCCGAGAACCCAACTGAAACTATAGTCAGTAATTTGAAAGGTTTTGTAGCAAAAAAGGGTTTGCCCAGTGGTGTGGTTCTTGGCACTTGCAGTATACTTGAGACTGCTGGTCAAGGTGCTCTTGATGATCTCTATCGGGTCTTGGAGTCAGCCGTAGAAGGGCTTGTGACCGAATCTTCACCTGGAGCACGAATTATATGGGTCAGTTTCTTTTCTTTGATTGATTATGTGGGTCAATTATGATCTGAGTTTTTATCGATTGCTGTATTATTATCATGTTTTTGGTGAGTAGTCCATGTATTTATTTAGCGTCAATGATTAAGGATTTTCTTTCTTTTTGGTTGCATTTTGATGTGAGCATTTGGGATTTGGTACTCCTTGAGATCGATTGCCAAAAAATTGGGTAAACAATGTGGTAGAAACGATTTATTTGATTATTTATTTTCTTAAATTAAAATTTTGGGTTTGCAAATTGAAAATTGAATTGGATGCCTATTATTCACGATAGCGATCTTAAAGCAAAAAGTGATGAACTTGGTTTGAAATTGCTAGAATTGTTGGGTAAAGGATAGATAGATTGAATGTTTTTCTTAAGAGTGGTAACTTGTTACCTGCTTGGGGTAGAAATTCATTATCATTATCATTATCATCCGAGCCAGATGTGAACTATTTGGGTTCGGCTAAACAAATCATGTGCCAACCTTCCGTTCTATCAGTGGCTATAATGTCAATCAGACCATAAGTCATCATGTCTCTTTCTCACTTTTTCCATTCATGCCCTTTGGGGTCTTCCCTTTGCCCTTTTAGAGCCTTCCACTTGAACTAAATCACCCCTCCTAACCAATATTGTTTTAGGTCGCTGTTGCACATGACCAGACTTCTGAAGTGTATTCCCTAATTTTATTGCCAATTGAAACTGCCCCTAAGTTGTCTCGAATGTATTTATCCTGGATTCTATCTTTCCTTGTCATGCTGCTCATCCATCTCAACATTCTTATCTCAACCCGATTCGTTCTATGGATATGTTTTTTCTTGACCGCCCAACATATCGTTCCATAAAGCATGGTTGGTCTTACAACCATCCTATAGAACTTCTTCTTCAGTTTCATTGGGAAGATCACATAAGGCTCCATAAACACATCTCCACTTCGTCTACCCAACTCTAATTCTATGAGCAACATCTTTCTCAATCTCGCCTTTCTCATAGATTATTGATCATATAAAAAATAATCTCTTTTAGATACTTCTTGACCATCGATCTTTACTATTTCCTTGTTTTTGGGCTTGTTTGGGGCAGAATTACAAAGTACTTATTGTTGATGGCATGAAGAAGGTACATGCTATTTGATAGACTATGCTGAATCTATTCTTCATGTTGCTAGATATTCTTATGCAATTGATGGCTCTTTGGCAACTTGGGTTAATTTCTAGAGTTGAATTGCTGTTCTGCATATCTGCTAGAGTAAACTTGATCATTCTGATTACAAGAATTGAAATCACAGTTTTGTCATAAAAGCAAATCACGGACCGACTTTTGTTTTCTCGTCATCTTTTTGTGAAGGCAGTGCATATTATATGGTCCACTGGACTTTGGGAAAGCATGAGTTACTAAGGCCATGATCATGGCATGATGGTCAGTGATGAAGAGAAGGTGGGACCCACCACTTGGTCATTGCCTGCTTGTGTGTGGTCCAATGAACGAGGATTTTCTGAAGCCCATTGGACTATAATCAACTTCCACTTTTACGAAAACTATTGTGTGGCTACTGCATTATATGATTCAGAATGCTAAAGTTGCTTGGAATTGCTTTGAAGGCATTCTATATCACTCCTTTATCTTCTTGTTGGAATGGCAGGAAAATGTTTGAAGAATTCTACCCTGGAGTTTTATGAAATTTTAGTTGCTCACCAACTTGTTAGTTTTCAGTATGATGATTGTGACTCCCCAGTGATCACTTTCTGCCAGAACTATGTGAAGTATCGGTCTGAAAAGAACTTAAATTTTTACAATGTCATTGAATAAGGAAATTTTTACAATGTCATTGAATAAGACACTTGTTTGAGGTTGTAAAATCTGTGGAGTCTGTCTTTATTTTCTAAAAAATTATAAAGTTTTTGACTTTCTAAAAAAATTCTTAAGTTTTTAACTTTCTGTGGACATAAACTTGGTTTTCTTTGGTTTGCAGTATGCACAATGGATTTGCAGTTTTTGCTCTTTTTGAAGAACTATAGTCATCGTTTTTGAGATTATTTATTTCTAGCACAAAATTTTGTACTCCTAGACAATATTGTATGTCTCCCATGTGTAAGCTTAGTTGAGTGTGATCATCACCATATACTGGAGGCCACTTATTCTGCATACATTCATGCATGCCTTAGGGTTATCTGGCTAAGCTTCCCCTGTGCTCATAGCTTATAAGCTTTATCTCTCTTTGCTCTAAATGTTGTGTTTTGCCTATCAATCTCCATCAACTCTAATCTCTAGTTCTTACTTCAGAGTCATGTTTGCTTTTTTTGTTGTCTGTGTCTGTTGTTAGTTCCAAATTATCAAAATATGATTTTCAATTGGCAACACTGTCACAATAATCTAGTTAGTGAATGCATTTGTCTTATGTTTTACATGTATCAAAGGGATTATCGATCTTTTGACCTTTTTATAAAATACTTATTTCATTTGTCTCCTTCACACATCGCCTTGCTGCAAAAGTGCAACGCCTCTGCTTCTTTCCATCCAGTCTTTTTTGTCATTTTGTCCATTGCCCCACTTGATATCATCCAACAATTTTCAACACTGTGTCCATGTTACAGATTCTTGAGGCTAACAGCCCAAGCCTGCCTCCAATTACATATTTGTTTATTCTAGTTCTTCATCGGTACAAGTGGCTAATTGAGCCCATTCAAGCGATTACACTAGCTCCATAATTTCTTTTGTGATATGCACAAGTCAAAAAGACATCTTTTCATTTTGAGAGCTTCCTTTTTCTATTCATTGCTCTTTCCTTGAAGATTTTCATTCCCATGTTGAACCTTTCTCATGTTTTGGGCTTTCTTCCAATACCTGTCAGCAACAGGTAATGGAATATGTCGTGTCCTCATTGAGAACCATGTTCAAGGACTTAGTTTATCACATTGTTTATGATGTGTAATGTGGTTTGTAATAAGTTTTGTCAGGCTGCTTGTATTGATGCTTATCTGGTGACTATGGGCTTTTTCATCTTTCTTGTTACATTGCTCATATCATGGAAGAGTATGGCTAAAGAAATTGTCGCATATCATGGAAGAATATGACTAAAGAAATAGTCTCTGAGTCTAGTACTGAAGCCCAGTATGAATCTGTAAGACACGATTTTAGCAAGATTTTGTGGCTTTAAGCACAAGTTAAAGCTCCTGGAGTTTGATCAATGGCACTTATACCTGTTCATTACGGGTATGCCATCACCATTCAATTTGCTTAAAATGAAATTTCAGAACAGCTGAAGCTCATGAGGGTTGGTTGTCACAAAGAACTGTTTCTTGTTGGTGCCTAAGTGTTTCTTTTTGGTGCTTATCTGCTCCACATAGATTTATTTCTGAGTATCTTTTCAGGTCCATTACTAAATATTTGTATAGAGTTCGGTATAGCTTCTTGAATGGCACTTCTTCTTTATGACCTCTATTGTTCAGGTTTCGTTTTAGGAGCCATGCTAGGGGGGCACATAGTGGTTGGTTGTCACATAGTGGCTTACGTGCGTAGCACATAGAAATGAAATAGGCATTGACCTAAATATTATGGCAAATTTGCCATAGTTACATAGCATGCAATGTAATTGTACTTTGATATGCTATAAGTGTTCACTCAACTTATCACATCTTCTTACAATGGGAGATTGTCAGATTGCATAGATATGCAATGAGAATTGAGGAATTAAAAAGATTTCAAATAACAAAAGTAAGCAAACACAACTGAAAAAAAGGAAGAAAAAAAATGTTATAGAAATAATCAACATAGCACAGTTTCTTTGTTGTAATTAACGTTATCATGCAGCGAGCAAGCCCGGGTAGGCTCTTACTACACCAGTGGTGGGCCGCATTTAATTAAAAACTAATGTAATTGCCATATTTGGACTCTCATGCCTTGCTTTTCATGGCCCCCCACTCTCTGGTTGTATTATTCGTTAACACCCACCCTTCTTTTCCCTCCCCTCCCCTCGCCCTATTCTTCTTATTCTCCCCATTGTATTATGTGGCATGTCATTACTCTCTTCTCTGCAACGAAAAATGCATTCTCTGAATCCAAGATCAGAGGGGATGTTGCTGCTGCTGCCTCTCTCATCCTTGCCCTGATTCTCCACTGTAAATAAGGACCCAAATTGGACTCCTTTATTTTTGGTCGTACCATTTGTCTCTCATCTCTTGTCCCCAACTCATCTCTTTCCCCTTCTCTCTCTGATCCTCCCCTACCCTCTAGCACCTCTTCCACTCTTGCTAGACCACAGTCTCTCTCTTGAAATAAGCAATGACATCTCTCTCTCTCTCTCATCCCTCTACTGCAACATCCTCTCTCTCACCTCACCCTACTACAAAACTCTCTCTCTTAAGCTCACCCATCCCAAAGTTCACTCAATCTATTACTTGGAAAGCAGGTGCACTCATCCCCTCTCACCCTTACTCAATACCTCTTTACAACCATTCGCAATTCGAGAAAACTTGTTAGAACCTTCAAAATTGGTCTTGAAGTTGCAGGTCCGTTTGTTTGATAGACTTTGTTTTGGCTGGAATCTCTAGATGGTCCATTGAAGTTTTAGGGGTTTCTCTTTGTGAGTCAAATGTTTTGTTGGAATTTTATTTTATTTTTTTTACTGATATTTGGGGCACATTCTTCAAATGGGATGTTGTTGATATGGGTAATTTTTTTTTAAAACTGGAATCTTCATATAAGGAGTTCTAGTTGCAGGGCTTTTCATTTTGTGGCTTATATTTTTCATCAGAAATTCCTGAAAAATTTTCAAGAGGGTATTGAAATTAGAGAATGTCCCATTTTTTAATCAAATTTCTGGCCATGAGGAAAATATGGGTTCTCAGGAAACTGTATCTTTAGATAAACCATGAGCATTTTGGTGGTTTTTGCTTCGAGAGAATGGCTTTCAGGCTACAGTTTTCAGGTGGAAATTGGTGGTCCCAAATCTCTCTCTCTCTAAAGAGCCCCAAGAACCATAACAAGGTTTGAAAAAGAGCATAAGACATACACACAGAGAAGGAGAGGGATAGAGGTGTACTTTTTATGTGTACTTTTTATTACTTCACTTTTTCTCTTCAATGATATGGTCTTGTTAGGCTTTCAGAGAGTGTTAGAGGAAGAGTGAGTGTTAGAGGAAGAGTGAGTATGATGGAAATTATATTTAGTAGAGAAAGAGAGAGATGTTAGGAAGAAATGGTGTAAAAAGAGATGTTGGTGAGGATAGTAATGAGAGAATTAGCGAGAGAATGAGGAAAGAGAAAATGAAGGAGAGAAAACAATGTCGATATTCTATTTATAGTGTTTGGTAGTGGTAGTTATGGGTCGTTCGAATTTTGAACATCATTCCTTAGACACACACCTTTTCATCTAGGAGTGTCTTTTTGGCAGTTTGGATTTTAAAAACTCATAGTAACGGGATGCACCTTTTCAGAAGGCGTCTTTATGTGTATCTAGAGAGAGATTTTTTAGGAAACCAATCTCTCTCACGTATTTCTTTCTATGTCTTCTTTTTCATTTACTTTCCTACTTTTTCTCCCTGGAAATATCTCCCATTTATCTTTTTATGAGTTTTTTAAAACCTAAACTGCCAAAAAGACACCCCTAGATGAAAATGTGCGTATCTAAAGAACGATGTTCAAAATTCGAACACCCCCCAACTACTACTACTAAATGCTACAAGTAAAATATCGACATTGTTTTCTCTCCTTTATTTTCTCTTTCCTCCTTCTCTCTACTCTCACTAAATCTCTCATTACTATCCTTACCTTACCAACATCTCTTTTTACACCATTTTTTCCCAACATCTCTCTCTTTCTCTACTAATTACAATTTTCATCATGACTCACTCTTCTTCTCACACGCTCTGAAAGCCTAACGATACCATATCGTTGAAGAGAAAAAGTGAAGAATAAAAGGTACGCCTTTATCCCTCTCCTTCTCTGTCTGTATGTCGCTCTTTTTTTAACCCTTGGTTATGGGCGGGAAATTCTTGGGGCTCTTTAGAGAGAGAAAGAGTTGGGACCACCAATTTCCACCCCGAAACTGTAGCTTGAAAGCCACCCTCTCGGTCTGAAACCCACCCAAATGCTTCTAGTTTATCTAAAGATGCAGTTTCTTGAGAACCCATATTTTCGTCATGGCTAGAAATTTGACCCATAAAATGAGACCTTCTCTAATTTGAATACCCTCTTTAAAAATTTTGCTGGAATTTCTGATGAAAAATTTGAGCCACAAAATGAAAAGCCCTACAACTAGAACTCCTTATTTGAAGATTCCAGTTTTTTTAAAAAAAATTACCCATATCAACAACAACTCATTTGAAGAATGTGCCCAAATATTATTACAAAAATAAAATAAAATTTCAGCAAAACATTTGACCCACAAGAGAAACCACTGCAACTTCAATGGCCCATCTCAAGATTCCAGCCAAAAGCAAAGTCTGTCGAAAAAACGGACCTGCAACTTCAAGACCAATTTTGAAGGTTCTAATAAGTTTTCTCAAATAGCAAATGGTTTATGAGAGATATTGAGCAGGTGTGAGAGGGGTTGAGCGCACCTGCTTTTAGAACAGCCGAAGCTCTCGTGGTTTGGTTGTCAAAAATAATTGTTTTCTGTTGATGCTTATCTGCTCCACATACATTTATTTCTGAGTAGCTTTTCAGGTCCTTTACTAAACATTTATCTAGAGTTCAGTATAGTTTCTTGAATGACACTTCTTCTTTATGACCTCTATTGTTCAGGTTTCGGTTTAGGGGCCACGCTATGGGGGCATCTCTTCCACAAAAATCTACTTCAGAGCCTGTTGAGCTCTTTACTGAGGCATTTACTAGTGATTTGTTTTCCTCTCCAACCCCTAAAAACAAAACACATTGGCAACTGATTTGGCATGAGTTCTTAGTTTTCCGTCTCTTCTATCTTAATTTTTATCATATAACTTTACTTTAAACAGCTGCATTTGCTGGGTAGGGTGGTGGGGGATCAGGGGCATTGCTATATCTCTGTATCTATAATAATTGTTTAAATTCAGTTTGATCTGTTGTCAATTACATTTTTCTTCTCTTTTTTAAATGCATCCATAAAGGTACTGTGGTCATTTACTTCCCACTAACTTGTATATAAGAGATTTTGACGCTTATTATCATACAATGGAATGATTACCTACGCCACACAAGGCTTCTCCTATTTGCAAGTATAACTCAAGGCTGCTGGTACATATTTGGGAGGTAGTTATTCTTCTTATTTAGTGGTTTTTTTTCTTTCATTTCCGCTCAACTGTTTATTTGTTCTGGGTTTGCCAACCTTGATTGACTAGTGAAAAGAGAGTTCAATTGCTCGATATCTGAGTATTTTTCTGTAATGTTTTTTTTTTTTTTCTATAATGGTATGGCTTTTAGTTGCATTAGATTGTGGGAATCAAGGGGTGCGTCCCTCTCTTCCTAGTTCCAAAAAATCAGGTAGTTTTGTTTCTCATTAACTGAAGGCGATTTGTCTTAACATTCCTTTCACTGTGAACTTTTTTACTTTTCATGTTTCATGATGTGATCTCCTGTCTATTATTTAGTGGCTTGCCATCATTTTGTTGTTAGAATTTTCATCATTTTTTGCTTCAGCTTCATTTTGGAGTCAATAGTGGAGCTACAAAATTTGCAATAGAGAAGCAAGCAGTAAATGAAGCTACTTTCCGCTGTCCTGATCAGTTAGGATGGAAGCCTCAGGTTTTTGGTCTCATTTGTTATATTGTGTGTTTTCCTACAAGCTATGCTTGAGTAATCCAATTTAAAAAATATTAGAGATTTCACACTGTGTTGAACTTCAAAATCTGCTTTCTGCCAGAAACTCCCAATAATCACTGCCGATGGAGGCCTTTCACGAGCAAGGGAGGTAATCTCTTCCCCTCTCTCTCTCTCTTTCTCTCTCTCTCTCTCTCTCTCTCTCTACTACTCTATACTACTATTATTATTATTATTATTAGTTAGTTAGTTAGTTAGTTAGTTAGTTTAGTTAGTTTAGTTAGTTACGTTAGTTAGTTACG
>NW_006498057.1:3722747-3755603 GCF_000471905.2 Amborella trichopoda | reverse complement strand
GTTGTACGTTACTAAACTACTACGTCTTCTTCGTCACGAACTACCAACTAATACTACTCGCGACGTGGAGGCGTTCTACGACGACGAGGAGGTAGTACTCTCCTCCTCTCTCTCTCTATCTCTCTCTCTCTCTCTCTCTATATATATATATATATATATATATAGTGGTTTGATAGCTGTTTTGTGTTTTGTTGTGCATTCATAGACAAACATATGTATGGGTGTCAAAAACCATTGGCACATGCATAATGCATGAACATGCTTAATTGTTTGTTAAGTATATGGGGAATTTACACAAAAAACGTGCATATAATACATATATAATCTTAATAATGAAGAGAAAAGGCACTTCAACTATATTTCATGCTATTCTCTTACGCTTGTTTTGATAGTTCATATTGTTCTCTTAGTGGCTTATAAGACCAATAATTTATGTCAGAAAACTGTACAATGTCATCCTACTGTGTAATAATTTAATAAAGTTTCTTTGAAATGACGCATTGGAATGATTCCATACTATGTGTCACAATGATTTGATAATATGTATTATAGCTACTTTTGTTAAAATGCCCTTTAAGACCATTGTTCTAGATTTCTTTATATTTCTGTATCCTTTCGGAAATGCTTTTGTAAAATCAAACTTTTACATTCCTAAAATATCACTGGCTAAAATATTTTCTCCTTAAAGTTTCTCAATCTAAATTGTCCTCAAATGATCTAACTTGCCCGTTTTAGTAATTTTCCATAATCCCTTGGCTTCTATACCTTTCTAAGACCATTCAAATTTCCTTCAAAAATTTAGTTGCTTTTTGAATCATCTTCAACATTGGGGATTCCTGATCCCCAGAATTTTATGTTGCGCATGTAGAGGACATGGTGGCTCTTAACCACCTCTTCATGCACCCTGGATTTGGCAGATCAATCTGGAGGTGCATCTTGGACTTGTTCAATATTGGCTAGTACTTTTTCTAGATTAAAGCTTCTCTATTAGACTTTGGTCCTTAGATCGGGTAAGAGGTCTTCTTCCCATTCAGGCTTCTTACCATCTTATGGACAATTTGGGAACAGTGTGTATAGCAGTGAAAAGTGTGTAGCGGTGAGGACTTCAAAGGCCCTATGTTTATGATGGTGTCTCATCAAAAGAGAAACCTAGGACCAAACATACCAATATACACTAATGCCTAAGGTGCCTATGTCACCATGGTTTGAACTGATGTCAATACCGAACACTCCTATGTAAATATGAAATAATATAAATACAATATGTATAATATGATTAAATCACATTATTGTGCACTAAGATATGGTATATATATGCATTCAAAATGTTGAATATTTATTCACCATGTAAGCTATTATATGTGCATCTTCGATATGGAGGGATGCATATATCCATCTACATATCTTGAATTTCAGGGGATGCCATATTGTATCCCCATTCCTTGTATCCGTGCTCATATCCGTACTCATATCTGTGCATCCTGGTTCAGTACCTTGATGATCTCTTGGGCGCTTGTATAAGTTTGACTTTCAGGGGTTTAGAGCAAAAAGATCATGATTAGAGATTGGGGGAAATCTTCTCTAGGGCCCTATTATTCCTAGACCTACGATGCGCTAGAGTAGGCCAATTTAGGGGTTGTGAATGTAAACTTTGACTATAGCTTTTTGGGAAATCTTGGCCCATGTGGTACAGGTGGCTTATTTTAGGGAAGTAATGAATTTTTTTAAAGCGTTTTATGGCCCTTCGGCAGTATGTCACGCCACTTAGGCTGAGGCTAGATATTTGTTAATGGAGAGCAACATTGGCTTGATTCTTTTCGAGTTTGTTAATAATGGTACACAACTCATTGAGAGTGATTTGATGGTCAACATCATGAGGTACGAAGTGCAGATATGCTTGCTTTTTATTTTTTACTTTTTTCTTTTCTTTTTATACTTTTTTCTTTTCTTTTTACTTTTTTCTTTTCTTTTTTGTCTTTGATAGGTCAGTGAGTTTTCGTATTTTTTTTTAAAGGATCTTTGAGCTCAACAAGTCCGTGTCAAGTTACCTGTCATTATGTCCTTAGAGATGCTAATAAGTCCGTAGACTACTTGGCCATAGAAGTGATTCACTGTATGGTGCATAGTTACTAGGATCCCCTAACCAACAACAATTTTGCTCCTGAAATTCATCCTAGCGCTCCGGGAGAGGGATCGCAATTTTTTAATTTTTGGATCTCAATCCCCACTGATAGGGATCGCGACCCAAACTGTGTTGAATGTGAATAAGGGGGTGTTAGTCCACCATATTGTACACATTATACAATGCTAGTCTAGTGACTCTAGTCAAGAGCAACAAATACGAGATGTTGACCTGGCAGATTTGCTAGTGCACCACATTGGACCAGAATATATAATATTATTTAGCATGATGTAACATATAAATAGAATGATATAATGTAATATATCATAATCTAATTTCATATAAATAATAATTAAAATAATATTTTATAGTCTAATATCATTTAATAGACAATTGTCACCATTGAACTTGAAAAGGGGGTATGGAAAGGTTATATGTTGTATAAAGCTATCCAAGAACTATTCTAGTGAATCAAGTTAGAGCGAGATCCCCAAAAAATTGGGATCAAGATCTCCAAAAGTTGGGCTTTATATCTTTGAAATATGGATTGCATGGTTGATGCTCCCTACCATAGGGATCTTCTAGCCTTTCACGATCACCCCGCGTCCGATCCCCAAAGAACTCCTGATCATGCTTCTAATCCCAACAACTATGGTATGGTGTGGTCTTTTGGTGATATTTTCCATATTCTCCATCCATAAGTCTCTTTAACATCTACAATGTTATATATATATATATATATATATAAAGAATACACACAAACACACACACACACACACACACATATGCATATATACATATGTAGAAATTCTTGGGTCGTTATTTCTAGTTTGAGTGATGTATTTTTGTGTTCATAAGAGCATACTCTGGTTCACTAAACGAAATCTGGTTGTTTATTCAGAAGTTCTTGGTGAAGATGATGCTTTTTCATTGCAAACCCAGGACATATTATCTATTACCTTTTAATCAGGGCATTTCAACATTAAATAGATTATGAGAGAAAAACATTGCGTTGATGTAAATATGGAAAAAGTTTATATAAGGTGTCAACCTTATACTGTACAAGTAAGGTCCACCTTAGAAACCCATGGGGAAAGGTTGTTTCTTCACTAGGAAACTCGCAAATTGATCATCTCGACATTGATATGTATGGATATAAAAGAAAACGTGAATTTCAAGCATTAAAAATAGTACATCTTATAACACATTGTCCATACCGTCCATTGTCAAGATCTTAAAGTATTCATAGATCTGCTAGATCTACAACATTCTTGGAGCTTTCAATTTCATAATAGGGGTCAAATAGATTTTTCGGTCATCACAAGAGTTTCGGTATCAAAAATACACTTTTAACAAGATTTTCAGGTGCACCTTACCGTGATTGTTTAGGGTTGACACCTTATACAAACCTTACCCATTAAATATTACTCTTGTGGAGATTTTAAGGCTTTGAGATATTTGGAGTTTTGTCACTAGACATGATTAAAGTATTGTTGCAATGGAATTGTTTTAAGACCGTATATGTTTCCTAGGAAGAGTGAAGCCGGAAGTTGAAGTGGATCGAGATTCATTTGGTTTACAATAAGGAGGGAAAAAATTGATCTGCAGGACAAAAATTGGTATTAAAACTTTCTAATGGATTCACAAACCCCCAAAAGATTAAGGGGTTTACCATGACTATCACTGACTTCCACAGCACCAGGACGGCTATATTCCCTTCCTTGACAACATAGTTTGCAAAACAGTGTTGAAGGCATGGTTTTTTGAAAACAACGAAGTTCTTTTGAAAAATGATTAGAGCTTTGCTATCTTCAAAAATTGGTGGAAAAAATATATACTTCTGGATAAAACATTTAGAATGTATATATTTGTTTTCCAAAAAACTCTTTCAATAGCAATTGGTTAACAGTTTGCTTTTTGCAGAATTTTTTTATCGACGGTGCATCGTAGATTTGTGTAATTTTCCTAGGAAACTCGAAGTAATCATTTGCAGAGATAATTCTTTTTCTTTTCTTTTTCTTTGGCAGCTCAGCGGTAGAATGGAACTTGGGACCTAGTGTTGCAGTTGTCAATAACTAACCGTTTAAGCACAAGCTAGTGCTTGCAAAGATAATCTTATTTAATCCAACATATTAAAAGGAAAGGAATTTTGGTCTTCTGCAATGAAAACTTGTTTTCAAAGACTGCTACAGCTGATTTTGAAGAGGGGTTTCAAAATTTCGTAGTTGCATAGATTAATATCGTAAATATATGGTTGCATGAATTAATTTATCCAAACAAATGATGAAAAAATGTATCGAAGTAAATTTGTGTATCTAATTTTCCCCAAGAATCTCCTCCTTTCTAATTAGTTTACCCAAAATTTTGATGATAGAGGTTGCAAAGGGAGGGCCAATGGCACATACTTCAAAAGCTTGGTCTAGTTGGACTTTAAGAGTGCTCTGCATGCTGCTATACATGGGGCATCTTGTTAGGATCTCATGAATAAAGTCCCAGCTGGAGTGGGACTCATGGGTTGATTAGTTAATTTTGTTAATTTGACTTGTTATTTGTTGTTATCTTAAGATTAGGTTGTTGTTTTGGTATTGTCTTAAAGATTAAGTTGTTATAGCGACCCCTCCATATATTTAAGTTGCTAAGGAATAATGAAACGATATGCGTGGATTTTAGTTTAGCTTATCAGTGCATTAGACACATTAGGAGTTAGATCCCACCAAAGAGGATCAAATGGTTTTTTCTACGGTCTTGCCCAGTGGCATTGTACCATTCAGAGCATCCAACTTGGGTATTAACCAAAGGGGGTCAGAAGCCTCAGTATATGCGAGGGATGGAAGAAAATTGGAAAAGTTTGAGGGAGAAGTGCAGCAACACTCAATGCTGCTATGCGAGATGCACGAGGCCCTCTCCACCATGAGTCTACACTATGAGCGGATAGCATATTCAATGCTAAAAGGTGATGCAGGCCAATCAATCAATCAAAGTGGAAGGACTAAGACAAATGTGTTAAATGGAGGAATGTGACGACCCGGAGAGGGTAGAACCTTGATCCAAGCCCGATGCACCCGTTTGGATTTTCCAAGGTTAGTGGTGATGATCCAACCGGTTGGATCTGTCGTGCAGAGAAGTTCTTCAAATTCCAGAACACGCTAGAGGAACAAAAAGTTCTCTTGGCATCCTTCCACAGGGATAGAGATGTAGTTCAATGGTACCAGTGGTATGAAAAGACACAAACAGCACTAACATGGGCAGATTCAGTTAAAGCTCTTTGTGTCCGTTTCGATCCCATAAGATATGAAGATTTAGATGCAACTCTCTCCAAATTAAGTAGACAGGAACAGAGCGAGAATGTCAAACTAATTGCAAGCGGCTGGCAGATCGAGTGAACAAAAGGACAAAAAAGGCTTTGATTGGCTCCTTTATTGGGGGCCTAAAGGAAGAAGTGCGATTGAGGTACAGATGGTCCGGCCCACAATCTTGATAGCCATAATCGACCTTGTGCATATGCAAGAAGGAAAACTACAATGCATTAGCCACATAGGAAAAAACCAGTTCAACTGGCAGAAAGCTACTGTAACCTTGTCGACGACTTCTAAGACTGGAAACCCTATGATTATGAAACTAACCTGGCCGAGATGAAGGAGCATTGCGATAGGGGCCTCCGCTGTAATTGCGAAGAGAAGTTTTTGCCAGACCACATACTAGGTCTCAGTAGCTATTTAAGTTAGGTGCCGACTAGGGGACGGATGGTTAGGCTGGGTAAGGTGTGTGTCCTTCCTAGATTTCCCACCTTAAGGACAAGGTTGATTTGAAGAGGCTGGGAAGTTAGGATCTCATGAATAAAAACCCAGCTGAACTGGGACAAGTGGGTTTGATTAGTTATTACTTTTCTAGTTTGTCTTGTTATATCTTATTATCTTAAAATTCATTTGTGGTTTAGGTGGTTGTTATGTTGTTATCTTAAAGATTAGGTTATTATAGAGACCCCTCTATGTATTTTAGTCGCTAAAGAATAATTAAACGGTATTTGTGGATTTTACTTTAACTTTCAATGCATTGTATGCACTAGGAGGTAGATCCCCCTCTAAGAAAATCAAACAATCTGTATACAGTCTTACCTTGGCAGGATCGTATCATTTGGTATCAAAACATCCAACTTGCGTATGCCCAAAGGGGTTTATAAGCCTCAATATGTTCGAGGGATGGAAGAAAAAATTGAAAAAGCTCGAGGGAGAAGTGCAACAACACTTGGGACCGTGTATGGAAACTTTGATCCTCTTCATGGGGGATCTGCCTCCTAGTGCGTACAATACATTAGTAAGTTAAAATAAATCCACACCTTGTTTCTTATTCCTTACTCCTTAGTAACTTAAATATATAGAGGGTTCTCCATAACAACCTAATCTTTAAGATAACAACAAAACAATAAACAAATCTTGCAATAATAAGAGATAACAAAATAATAACTAATCAGCTCACACCGACATGTCCCGCTCAAGCTGGGACTTTGTTCATAAGATCCTAATATTTGACCCTCCTTCAAATCAACCTTGTCCTCAAGGTTGGAAATCTAGGAAGGCCCCTCCACACTTTGCCTTACCTAATCATCCACCCCTAAGTTGGCATCACCATCCAACATAAACAGTTACTGGGGCTACACATGTGGCCCGACGAGAACTTTTCAATACAATTATACCCGAGGCCGCTGCCTTTAGTTTCTTAATTGCAGGGTTTCCATCTTAGAAGCCATTAGTAAGGGTACAGTAGCCTCCTGCCAATTGACTTGAGTTTTTCCTATGAGGCGAAGGCGTCGTAGTTTTCTTCTCGTGCAAGGCCAATTGTGGCCGTCAAGGTTGTGGGCTAGCAAATACTCGTTCCCAATTTCTTCCACTAAGCCCTCGATATAGGAGCTGATCAAAGCCTTTTCTATTCACCTGTTTGCCATCTACTCGAAATTAATTTGATATTCCCAACTATTCCTGCCTATCTTAATATAGAGATGGCTACATCGAAATATTCATATTTGTGGAACCGAAACAGGTACGAAGAGCTTTAACTAGATATGCCAATTTTAGTGTTGTTTGCCCCTTTTCATACTACTGGTACTATTGATCTCCATCTCCCTCCATGTGGAAGGATGCTAAGAGAACCTTTTGTTCCTCTGACGTGTTCTGGAATTTGAAGAACTGCTCTACACAATAGATCCACCCAGTAGGATCATCACCACTAAACTTTGAAACAATCTAAACGGGTTTATTGGGCTTGGATCAGAGTTCTACCCTCTATGGTGTGACACATTCCTCCATTTAATATATTTGCCTTGGTCCTCGGACTTCGATTGATCGACTGGCATGCATCATCTTTTAGCATTGAAGATGCTAGCCGCTCATATTGAAGACTTATTGGGGAGAGGACCTCACTTATCTTGCGCAACAGCTCCAAGTGTTGCTGCTCTTCTCCCTCGAGCTTTTCCAATTTGTCTTCCATCCCTTGCGTGTACTGAGACTTTCACCCCCCTCAAGCTCGATTCTCTAAGACCAAATAGTACAATCCCTATAGGTAAGACCATACACAGAAAGTTTAATCCTCTTCAATGAGGATCTACCTCCTAGTGCATACAATGCATAAATAAGTTAAAGTAAAATCTCCACCCACTATTTCATTATTCCTTAACAACTTAAACATATTGAGGTCTCTAAAACAACCTAATTTTTAAGATAACAAAACAACAAACTGATCGATAACAAGAGATAACTAGTCAAACTAACAAAATCGTAACTAATCAAACACATGTCCCACTCTAGCTGGGACTTTGTTTACTAGATTCTGACATATCTCACTCACCTAAATGTGTTAGTTAAATTGCATATTACCAAGAAACAAAAGATTTGTTTCGGAAAAAAGGCTATTGTGGATTGATGTTTTAAGTTTTATTTTGTTGAAGCTTTTATGTAACACATCCGCCCATCCACTGTATTTGCTTTTTTTTTTTTTTTTCAGAAAAACCATACTATTTCCTAGTTTTTTACTTACCACAAGTTTTTGGTACTTCGGTTTTTCTAGTCCCTTTTCTGGATTGAGAGTTTCTGTCTTTTTTCACTACCATTCTATTGTTAAACTTATTGCAAACTATGGTTGATAAAGGAGGAATCTAATAGATAGGAGGCGAGAAGTGTTTAGAAGTTGAGGAAGAATTGAAGCCCCTTATGAGTGCTTATAATGATTCCAAATGAGGGAAATTGGAAGCTTTTGCTTGTTACTGTTTCTCCTGATTCAACTCCCATAAAGGGGCACAATGATTTACATCATGTACTTCCTCTATATTAGTTTCAGGCTGGTCATCAGTTGGCCCATTTCCCTTTCTGCCCTCTCTTGATAGGTCTCATCACTATTTCTTTTTGGTTTTTTTTGTTTTTTAACCTTTAGCATTGTCTTTACCTGTAGTTCCAAAATTTTAAATCTTGCCTTAAACTGAGTAGTTAGTTCCTGAATATGTGAAAGTTAGTAATTTCTCCTAGTGTAGCCGATATTTATATTTACCACTAACAGATTTGGCTACTCTATTCATCATGTTGGGGCTTGGCCCATTCTAAAACTTTGTTGCAGTTTAGGTGTATTGCCATATTCTTTTCACTGTTAGACTGAACTAGTGAAGTTCCTCACTTGTCTATTTGGAGCAGTGTTCCAAAATTCGCTGATGCGGATTGGGAATCACCAGTGATCTGCCGATTCTCGGTTGTTATCTGTGGTTTTTTAAGGTTATATGTCATAACATGGATATCATACGACAGAGGGGCCAAAGGGATAACTTGGTAGCGTGTTCAGCTTTCCGGCTACACCTTAGAGGTTCAAACCTCACAGGGTACAACATTTTCTTTTTAAAAGTGTTGAACATTAAATAAGATATATGTAACAAGTGTAAGAAAATATATCAAAAACACTTAAAAGGTTTATTTGGTAGGGCCTCCTCTTGTTTGTTCAAACCTCAAGTGCATTAATTCTCTTTAAACGAGAAATTAAAAGAACAGTCCATTTTTGTTTTTGAATTTTAAAAATAGTCCTACATATTTTATATTTTACACTCAAATCCCACCTTTTTATAATAATAATATTGTAATATAATTTTATTCTTTTTTCGACATGTTGATTAAGCTCAAAATTTGGGGCCTACACTTCTCACCATGATGCACTAGTAAAAAATCTTTAAAAATAGAATTAAATTAAATAAAATGGCCAAAATACCCCTACAAATTTCAAAATTTTTGCGTTATCTTGTTTATTTAATTTATTTTAAATATGTTTTGGTATTATTTACAAATATGAGATGTTGAGAGGTATCAACTCTTAAATTTGAGCTTTATCTGATGCATAGAAAAGGAAATAAAATTAATTTACAATATGCATTCTAAAATAGTGGGACTTAAACATAGAACATAAATATACAAGAATATTTGTAAATTTTGATAATAAATTTAGATTTTTCCCCATAAGTTTCCCTTTCTTAAAAAATGAAAGATTGTTATTTGTCTTAAAAGAAAAATCATGTTTTAAATGCAAAAAAGCTATCCGGACATCACGGATTGAGTGGGGGATCAAAGTCCTCCCACGAAACTAAGGGCCTTCATTTGTCTTAGAATGCAAGCATTAAAATGTACATTTGATAATTGAAAATTTTTTTAATATAAAATCTACCGGATCCGGCTGATCCAGCCAATTGGGATTGAGATCCATGGGTGGGGGGATCCATGGGTGGGCAATCTGCCCTACCAATCCGTTTTTTAAAACACTGATTTGGAGTATGGGGTGTGATGTCGGACAAAGATTACCTTTTCTGAATCTGACTGAATTTATAGCTAGAGCATATGAGAGCTCTGATTGAACCTGAAATGGAGATATGCAGTAGGATAGAAAGAAGCACAATTTGATTTCTTTTGACTTGTAAGTTGCACCAAGATACAATTCACATGCAGGAGCATCTGGACTTCCATTTGGAATCATCTAACTAGCTTAACTACAGTACTGTAAAAACTTATAGGATGGTCACCCAAGAGCATAGTAGCTCTAGATTGGAGCTACATAGAGAGGCTAGGCTTAGCTTGTTTGGGCTTCTGGGGACAAACTTCAATGGTTCGAACCCCAAAACTCCCTCATGAAAACTGATATGTCCAAACTAAGCCAAATCCTAAGGGACTCAAAAACAGGAAGGCTAGGTCAGCTTGTTTGGTCTTTTGGGGACAACCTTCCAGTTACAAACCCTCGACTGCCCTATATGTCTAACTGAGCTGTATATAGGTTCATTGACAGGCCCAAGAGACACATTCTTGCTGTATATAAGTTCATGTAAAAGTTGTCTTTGCCATATGATAAACAAATGACTAACCTATTCTTAGCTGATAATAGGACTGCATCAGAGCACTTTTTAGTCGTTCCAAATGCACATAGTTTCTAAAATTATTGAAAAAAAATGCATATAGTTTTTGGATTTGGTGCATTGTGCCTCTGCCATTCTGTCTCCTTACGGGTGAATTGCTGACTTGATGACTGCTGATTCTAAGCATCATATTTTACCAAATTCCAGATTTGAGTTTTCAAATGTGAAATGTGGTTTCTTTCCCATATGATTGTCTCTTCATCATCCAGATTTTACTTCTTTACTATATGTATTTTCATGTGGTGCCTTTGCATATTTGTTTCACAACTGTATAGCTGATATTTAACTATCTTGATCGGAAGACATACCCTATATAGTCCAATCGACTTTGGTAAAGCACAATCAGTTGGGAGTCGTGACCATGAAATGATGATCGGTGGTAGAGAGAGACTGGGACCCATCAGAACCAGAACTGACCCCTTTAATGATCTCACTCTGTCCTCTGTTCCTTACCATTTCATCCGACGGTCATGACCCCAATTGTCCAATTTTTGCATGGTTCATTGGGCTATAATTGGCTACTTTCCCTATTTCAATTTCGGTTGTGATTGTCCATTGAACTATAGTATTATTTTCTATGATTCTCAAAGGGATTTGCAACCATTGCTTACAGGCTACTCTTCCTGTTGGTGAGATAACAAAAAATTTGACAAAGAGAGGTTATGACGTGATTCCATCCGATGATGCTGGTCGTTTTGTTTGCAATTATGTTTACTACCATTCCCTCCGATTTTCGGAGCTGCATGGTACTAAGTCTTTATTTGTACATGTCCCTCTCTTCTCAAGGATAGATGAAGAGACCCAGATGCAATTTGCTGCTTCAGTCTTGGAGGTTGTAGCATCCTCATATTAAGCTGAAATTGTTTACACTATCGATGTTGTCATTGTGTCTATCTTTAGGAACTTGATACTCTGGTTATTATTTGTCAATGCACTAAGATGAATGTTCGTTCGGCATTGAATGTATGTATGGATGCATGTATGCTTGGGACCCAACGATGTAAATATATCGGAAGTTGCATTGTATGAGACATGGTGTTGATTGTCATGCAGTTGGGATTTATATAGTCGATGCCATTGTGGTTTCTAAATAAAGGATCGATATGGTTGGCCTTTATATTTGATTCCATTTTCTAAGAGTTTTCTCAACATTTGATCTCACGCCCTCGCCTTCCGGAGGACCTAAAGTATAATTCAGTGAGAGGGAGAGGACATGTTTTTGTGGGCATGAATAATATATCTGTGGGGTTTTTATGCAGCCTCAGTTGCATGCTGCTGCAGGTGTTGTTGATGATGAAATGGATAGCTCCATGCTGCTGCAGGCATTGTCGATGGAAATGGATAACTCCAAGGGATGTTATGGGATTCTCTACAGAGAGAGAATTTATCTTTTGTAGACGGAGGGCACAATGACTAGTTGTAAGAGTGTCATTGAATAGACAAAGTTTTTTTTTAAAAAAAATCGGACTTTGTGATTCATTCCAACCATCTAATTTGACATCAAATGAGTAGGAATGATTGTGACCTCCATGTACAAAAGATGAATGGTCTCTTTGTAGACAATCTCAAAATTTATAGTGTCCATGTAATTTGGATGTTGGAAGGGTAAATAAGCAGTCCATATTGAATATGGGCTAGTCTGAAGGTCACAATTAATTTGATTTTATTGTTTATTTTTATTTATAAATTCAATACTTGCATATTTACATAGTCACAATAAAATAGAAGAAACAACTCAAAAACATGACCAAATACCCCTAAACATTTGGGGTATTTTAGTCGAATTTTTTTTTGAAATTTTTTTTTACTACACCTCAGTAAGATGCATGGACGTTCTAATTTTCATGTAAAAATAATTTGTGATATGAAAATAAAAAATAAAAAATAAATATGTGGTCCTGGGCCCAACTGCAATCTCGACCCCTGAGGGTGCTTGTCCAGGGTCCAATTAGTCGCTGTACCATGGAAAAAGGAAGAGAATAATGAAGATAATGCAATGCTTTTAATTCCAAGTATTAGACCAATGGGAAACAACGACACAAGCTTCAGTGTTATATTTGGTAACAGTGATAACTGGTCTGCAAATTCAGTGAGGAATTTGAGGACCGTTTCCTAGAAAGCCAGGAATTTGGGGACCTGATTTTTTATATGAAATTTTTTTTATAACCGCTAGGTTCCTTTGTGGTTTTAACTATTATTATTGGTTAAACCAGAAACTTGGGAATCTAAATATTAGCTTGTTTAATTTCATCATCATTAAAGCCTTTTTTCAACTAATTGAAGTTTGGCTACACAAATTTTGGTCTATCATTTTGTTCTATTAAGTGCCATACAGTCTATTTAATTTCTTTGGAAATTCAGATGTAGGAATCAAAATTAAGATGTAGTGTTACTAATATCAACTACAAACCGTTCAAGCCGAAGTCCCATTCTTAAATTAGCATGTTTAATTTTTTGTAAGAATTTGTCAAAAAGAAATTGATGTCCAATGGAGTTTCATCTTATTATAGCCCATCCACACTAAACTAATAAAATGGACAGTTTAGATCAAAGTTCTAAAGTTCTTGATTTATAATTAATAGCACAACTTGTCATTAATAAATTCCATTCATCATAATGGTTGGTTAGCAAGATTATCTACTGATAACTTGATTTAACATGCACTGATTCTCTCTCAGCATATCAAGATCAGTTTATTGTGTTTCGCTTCTCTTTCTATGATTCAAATAAATTTTTATTGACATAATATACCGTAAGAAAGGCGATCACTCATTTCAGACCTTCTCTCATGACCATCCACACTTGCAGAGATCGCACAATGGCCTGTCCAAAGTAAGCAACTGTATAACCAGACTGAAGGAGAAAGAATCACGAAACCAATAATCTTAATGGAGAATACATAAATACTTAGATTATTAGAAACTGCTTTACCATTGATTATTAGAGAGAGAAAATTGTCATTTATGAATCAAAGAGCGAAAATAAAATCAGCTCAGAAGTTCACATGAAAACAAGAGAAATAGAAAGGCTGAGAAATTGACAGGAGAGAGAGTCCAATGGAACAGCTGAAATAATCACTCTGAATGGTTGGGTAAGATAGGTAATTAAGACCTTTGGATAACTCAAGGGTTCTCAATCACTGATCCAGCATTATTTACGTGCCGAATGATCAAATATCATGGTGTTGCCCATGACCAAAATTTAACATGATCAAATTTCTAGGACTATTACCATTATTGCTAACTAACTGAATATCAACAATTCAACAAAAGTACAAAAGCAATTTTATTTTGGAGTATGAAAGCAGAAACTATCTTCTTCTCATTAATAATTCAAAGGCCCCCTGGTTGTCCTTCCTCACTGTCTCCTTCAGTTGTAATGGGGAAATCAAGAATGACTAGAAATATGTCCCTGACATCTTTTCAGAAGAGCTCTTACATACCTAGAAATTGAAAATCTTGCCACCTTAACGGCAGAATTTCAAGCTTGTTTCCTACCCTCTTGGGTCATGATCGTATTATTTGGTCCCGTCACCAACGGGGACCTTCTCAGTTTCCTCATTCTTTCGTAGTTTATCTCTTCCCCCAACCTTCCCTCTAGCTCCTAAAGTTGTCGCTGCTCAGGCCTGGGCACCCTTTGACCCCCACCCCCCACCCCCCAAAATCAAGATCTTCATGTGGTTGGCCCTCTCCCAGAGAGTATTCACAGTATATCAATTGCAAAGAAGTGGAATCCCGATTCCTAATCGACGTGTCATGTGTCTTGAAACAAAAGAGACCAACAACCACCTTCTACTGCACTGCCCCTTTGCTTTCAATTATGGGGGGCAATTCTCAAACTATTCACAGTGCAGTGGGTGTTACCAAAAGCAGAGACATCCATTATTTCTTCCATTCAACCTTATCCTTGGCACAAGGCAGGAATCCTCCTTTGGAAATCAACGGTGCAGCTGCCATGTGGGCTCTTTGGCTCGAGTGCAACAATAGAATTTTCCGGGGGGGGATTTTCACTGTGGCACAAAGTAATCAACAAGCTTAAGCCCATGGTTATCTTTTGGGCGACCAATCAACAATGTTTCAAAGGAGTCTCTGCTTCGGCTTTCAGCCAGGCCTGGAGTACTGCTCTTCAATTCCATCGCGCGCATCTACCGAGGGCCTCACGATGGAAACCTCCAGCCTCAGGTCAGTTTAAGCTCAATTTCAGCGGCTTTTCCCTTGGTGATCCCCGCCCATCAGGAATAGGAGCAATCCTCAGAGACCACTCCGGTACTACTATGGCAACTATCTCCAAACATATTGGTCACACCAACTCCATGGAGGCTGAAGTTTTAGTACTCTTGGAAGGCCTTAAACTCATCCAACCCCTCCAAGTGCATTCACTTGTAGTGGAGGGAGACTCTAGGAACACCATCTCTTGGGCTCAGAATCTTTCTTCCTCCCCTCCTCCTTGGTCCTTGGCACACTTGTTTGACAAGATTGACAACCTTTGCAGGAATATGTCCGTTGTGTGAATGCATACTTGGAGGGAAGGAAACTAGGAAGCTGACTCCCTAGCAAAAGAAGCAGCGGCGATGGCTAGCAACTAGAAGATTTTTGGGTTTTTTGGTTTTTTGCTCTCATTCTGTGGATCAACCTGTTTTCCTAGGTTGTTGTGCCTCATTGTAACCTCTTAAAAAAGGATTTTGATTCCGCGTTTCTGATTTGTCTCTCCCTTGAGCATCTTCACTTATGGATCGCCAAGGTCTCTTGTACTATTCTTTCTTATATATTAAAGGTTAACATTATCAACAAAAAAAAAAAATGTCCCTGACATCTTCCACTCTCTTGTCCTTTATATGTCATGTGCACAAGTATGGTCGAACAGTTTTTTTTGTTCAAGTAGTCTGTAGCCCGATGGTGATAACCATTGGATTAATCACAACAACAGAATCATCAGAAACTTGTAAAATTATGTTTTACTTGAGGCAGAAAATATGTTTACTTCCCCACACTTATATGATGGAGCCTGAAAGAGACCTATGGTATAAGATAAATAGGAACCAAAATAAAAACATGCAGAAAACATGCTCCTAAAGATAGAAACTGCAATTCAAAGTTACTGAAATTCTAAATGGCAAAAGCCCAAATATATATATATATAGAGAGAGAGAGAGAGAGAGAAAGAGCAAGAAATAAATGAAAATTCCATTGCTAAGCCTAGCATAGCACAAATTGGCATTAACATGGTTGCACTTAAGAGAGTAGCAACTTAAACATTTTTGCGATTACATTACCAATAAAAATACGTACTTAGAAGTAGTCGGAAAAGATATGGGAACTTATGGCCTCATTGAGGATATGACCTTTAATAGAGCAGAATGGAAAATCAGGATTCATGCAGCCGACCCCAATTAATTGGGAAAAGGCTAAAATGATGATGACATTACAAATAAAACACATAAAATGGAATCTAACAGAACAATGGTCAATAAAAATATCATATAGTGAGAAAAAGATGTCTACTCATGATAAATTCAACTCAATGCATAGTCACTGCAATAACCATGTCAATCTTTGCCAGCAGGACACAAGAGTTGCATAAGTCACAAGTCTAATAAATTCAACTCAATGTATTGGTCCCTACAAATCTAATGTATGTCCATTTCAATATTAAGGACGAAGACTCGCAACATGCAGAACAATGAGCTAAGCAATAAAAATTCCAAAAGTGAACACAAATAGAATACCTTACATGAGCTGTTAACTGATATAGAATTTCTTACTCCATGATTCCAAGATCGACTTTGCCCAAGTAGCTGAGGAGAGTTAATGCCAACGCAGTTTCTGCCTTCAGAACACATGCACAGAGCTGCGGAGCACATGATTAGGATACGCAGAGCATAAGAAATGTAGCAAGATTTCTATATAAATATAGCCACTATCTTTTCCCCTGGAGGATATGTTTTCTCCAAAGCTTTCATATCTTCTTCTAGGAGAAGCAACTCCAGAGTGAACATAAAAGCATGTGATTAAATTATCATGAATAAGAATATAGTTCCCATCAGTATTTTGTAATACATTGACATAAAACAATATCATTCTCCTAAGAAAGAAAATGGGCACAGAAGAGTTTTGCCTTGCAATTAACATGTAATACACCAATGATAAGGAAAGCAACCGTGATTTTTTTTTTTTGGTAGCTTATGGATATTCTCCTAGAAGATTAAAATGAACATGCCAATGTTTCCTTGAAGACTAAAATGAACACACCTATGTTTGTGGGGCTTTTGGTATCACAGATATGAGTGCAGTTAGCATATGACCTAGTCTTAACAATAAAAACTAAAGTGCTTCCTCCAAGATTCTGCTAGAAAATGGAGTTCCAAAGCCTTGAACCCCAATAGTGACCTGAAGATGTATATCTGCCATTGATTATAAAATTTGAAGCTTCAAAAATGGTGCAGATCTGGACGATCTGTGAAAACTTAAAATTGGACAGTTTAGATAATGTGTCACAAGATGAACTATCTTTAGGGCTTAAAATCTTTTTTGTTTTCTCAGATACATAACCATTGAGTTGGATATCATCAATTTCAAGGTTTTTTGGTGCCAGAAAAATCTTTTTATGGGATAATGGTTGTAGCCCTATATAAACGTTTCCCTACAACAACGTTTTCAAACCTGGCTCAGGCTCTGAACTCGGCCTTAGCCTGGCCAAGTTAGTTGGGCGAGTCCAAATTGACTCGCCTGAGGGTGAGCTGAATTTGAAAAACCATTCATTGTGTTGTTGCACATCCTTTCAAGTTTTCAACCAAGAGGCTGCTGTTCCCTGGAATTGTTTTCTTTTTCAAAGGGTCTTGCTATGTTACTAGCTATTAGCTCCATCCCATTTGCCAAAATCGTCCAGTGCTCAGATGAGGCATCCTTCGACCATTTGAACATTTTTAAAAGCTACTATTACTGCTGCTGCGGCTACCGCTCCTATTGCTAATGTACTACTACTGCTGCTGCTGCAACTCCTACTACTGCTGCTACTACTGCTATTGCTACTACGATTACTACTGCTGCTGCTACTAGTACTACTGTTGCTACCAGTTTTGCTACGGCTACTACTGCTATTATTATAAGTTTATCGATGGGTGGTTCAGAAGCTTTTTCTCTTACACGTGGAAAAATTGTATGGTGTTCAGGTCCCCTTCAAACATTTGAACATTTTTAAAATTATAATTATTGTTGTTATTAATATTATTATTATTATTATTATTATTATTATTATTATTATTATTATTATTATTATTATTATTATTAATTTATTGGAGGTTGGGTCAGCTGCTTTTTCCCTTAATCGAAGTTAACTTACCAAATGAGTCACGAAATGCTATAGTTCCTAAATATGATTTATTTATTTATTCAGAAGTAATTCATCGGGATCATGCACATGTGACTATTGTACCATTGTCAGCAGCTTTTCCCTTTCACAATTCGATTTTCTCACTCTTCACTCTTTAAATGCTATTCTTCTTGCCAAAAAATCCTAAGAAAAATATTTTGATAATACTATATACTCCAGTATTTTAGGGGGGTTTAGAGCTTGGCAAAGTAATTAGGGCGAGCGGATATTGTCTACCGATATTGTATTCTAATGGCTACAATGCAAAATGACAAAGTTGATGAAATCAATTTTGCATCCAAAACTCATAGTCAATACGATTACAGTGTATAACATAAACCACTGAACATTTTCAACTATTCTCATGGTTGTCCCACATTTTTGTTCCAATTGCATGCACAATTATAGACCAAAATCATGGTCAGCGCTACTTTAAGAACCTAACATCATTGGTTGAGCAATTTCATTGCCCTCATATGCTCCTGTCACGGCTGCAATCGCCTGAAATTTGAAATCCAACACAAGGAAAGAGTTCTCTGCTTTCATCATCAAGATAAAGTATTGCAATATACATCTGGCAACGATGATCTTGACCTCTATATTGAACAGATAGGCATAATGAGTCTTTAGGATCATGACATATGCTTTCCATATCCCAATGTGCATTCAACGACATTCCACATGTTGAGGAATGAGTGGCAATAAGTAAATAATCGGAAAATGTCATCTAACAGGTCCAATCCAAACTCTTACAAAATCATCAAGGGGATCGAAACATTCCAATTAACATTTTTTTTTTTTTCAAAGTGAACACTTCAATTAATGTCAGAAAGTTTACTTTTTAATTTTTATTTCACTCAGATAACTCCTGAAAAAATATTTTCAACAGTTCCCAAATAGTAGTTGTTCATGGCTAGGAACCTTGAACAAACAGGGGCATTTCAGTAACTAGACCCACCTCAGAGACCGCCACCAAATGATAAGAATACTATTGCTTGCTCAAAGTGCAATTTACTTCGGTTCTTTCATTGCCAAGAGAAATTCCTCAATCCCCCCAGGCTAAGAAGGAAAGACATGTTTACGAAGGGATAGGGTGCTTAACATACAAGGAAAGGCTTCCTCTTCTTCTTCTTCCACTTTTTCAGTTGTGAGTTAAGAGAACCCAAGCCACCATTGCTTAAACCAAAAGAATTAATATAAAATCGATATCGACCAAGCCAACCAAAAGCTCTCATCGCTGGATAACTAGGATGAAAACAACTTCGATGCCTAGATCCTGCCAGATCAGAGACCCGATGATGATCTCGACTTCAAGGAGTCCAGAATCCACGAGAGTTCAATTAAAGGTTTGACCAAGAAGTCCAAGGCCATAGTTGAGGAAACAATGGATGTCAACAAAGCAAACAAGGAAGAACCTAAGATGACTAAGATAGGATCCTTTCTCTCTCTCTCAAGAAATGTGAAAAGATGGTCACATCATTTCTATGGGAGTACAGAGACATCTTTACACGACCTTATAGTGACATGTCTGGCTGGATTCCAATTTGGCCCACCATGACTTGGTTCCACTCCCCAAAGCTACTCCAGATCAACAGGAACTTTGGAAGCAGCCCCTCTGCATTGTTCCCAAAATCAAGAAGTTGGGCAAGCTACTCAGGATTGGATTTATAGTTCCAATAGACTAATCCAATTGGCAAGACAATATTGTTGTGGTCGCAAAGAAAGATAGACACATAAGAGTTTGTATCAATTACGGAGATCTCAACAAGGTGTGCCCCAAAGAGAACTTTCCTCTTCCTAACATCGATATGTTGGTCATCAAGCATGAGTCCTCAATGGACTGCTTCTCTAGATACAACAAAATAAAGATGGCAACAGAATATTAGATGAACACCGTGTTTACCATGCAATGGGAAACATATTGCTACAAGTCATGCTTTTCAACCTCAAAAATGCTGACGCAACCTAGCAGTGCACAATGAGAACATTCTTTCATGATATGAAGCATGAAATCATGGAAGATTACATGGACAATATTCCTCATCAAATCTGACTTCCAGACTGAGAGTCAATAGGAGGTATAATGCAAAGCTGATAAGGACATACTAATCAATGTATTCCTAGATCAAAGTGGGAGTTTAAAGAATTCGTTAGGTTGCAGCTCAGACCTCGCTAGCCCTTCGTGCAGGAGCAAACCTCTTCAAGGCCGCCTGGAAGAAATCCATATGATATTTTGACAGAAAGGCTTGACTGTTCAGGAATGGATCCCATTCCTGTGTTCGTGACCACCAGTACACCTTTTCTTTCATGATACACAAGTTTCAGTGCTCGAGAAAAATGGTCGAAGCAAAATATAATCCTGAGAAAGCCAAATCACAAATAAACATCAAGAAACACATTCCATTGGCATGCTGATATGCAACTCAGTGATCTAAAGTAGGGGGAACCATTAGATCAGATTTTGAAAGGGTTGATGCCTTAAAAACAAAATCTCATGCCACAATTTAAGTTATGGATGATCTTCCTTATGTTGGAATAACCAGTAGATATGTCATTCCTCTAGGATCATATGGAATATGCAATGTTCTAAAACTTAGCCAAGTAACTTGGATTCGGTACCCTACCGAGGCGAGTTTCAGAGCCCAACTTGGCCTTCTTAAGTACTGCAAAAGAATCACTAATACAGGATTTACAGATTTGTTTCTAAATGAACCTTATGGTTTTTATGCTGATTTGTGAACTTTTCTTCTTCTATGCTCTAATTTTTTATTTTCCTTTTTTATGATTTGAAATATTTTGAGCTATAAACCAATTTTTTTAGTAGTCCATCTTCTATACACTTTTTTCATCTTTTATAGACCTTTAATAACTTCTATTACTGATTTTAATTGTGGCTGATTTCTAATTATTTTAACAATTTTTTACAATTTTTGGGCCAGTTTTGTTCTTGTATAGAGTCCTAGTCCCAAGCAGAGTTATAGACCTTGAGAATATGTATAACATTATGCACAAATTACTCAGAATTCAACCACAATGAACAGGCAACCACAGCTCCACATAGAGATCCAGTTGACCTGAAAAACTTGCAAGCCCTTCGATGTAAAAAATCTATAAACAAAAAAAAATAAAGAAAAGGGTAAAAGATTACAGAAAAGCATCAGCATCCCTTTTATCAACAGTAGGTCCACAGCTTTGGTGAAAATAGATAAGGAGGTAAGAAAGGCATACCTTTCTTTCAAGGCTCCAACTTGTGCAAAACAAAAGGAATCATCATGGATCAGGAATTTGAGAAGAAAATGAACACCCACCAAATAATACATTAAAAATAAATTATCAAGTTTTTACTAAATAGCAATAGGTAAAAATTTGAAAAATGCAGATCAAATGAAAATTTATGAAACTTATCTGACGAGCATGAAAACGAACATAGCATTTGTACTCTATATATTGGCTCGCATTAGATTCATGACATCGCCACCCAGCACTAAATGCAGATAGTTAAACAAAAATCATCATCATCATAGCCTTTTCCCAAACTATTTGGGGTCGGCTGATAGTTAAACACAAATCTCAAACTAAAAACAAATTTCAAATTTTAAATAAAAATGCAGAAAATGTTTACATATACCATGGTCGTGAGCATCCATGGATTTCACTTGAATGAACTGAAGCAGAAACAGAGAAAATTTATGAGTACCAATGGTCAGGGACAGTATGAAACCATAGTAATTTTAATGGCTAGATGTAAAATCTTTAGAGAAAAGAAAAAGGTTCATGCGTGAATTCTTAGCAAAAAAGAAATAAAAAAACCAAAACAAAGAAGAAGAATGCCACAGCTGGGTCAGAAAGGCACTTGCAAAAACTTACCAGCAAACATCAGATTAACACAAGCCACTTTTATAAACACAAAAAAGGTATGATAAAAGTAAGGAATCACATACATTAACAAGAAAAAAGAATACAAAAAGAAAAGAACCTTCTCAACATTCATCAAAATTAAAGCCAGGAAACAACTTCCAATTACATCCATCTCAACCACACAAAAGACCCAATTCATAATAGACCAGAGATTACAATTAAGCTACCAAATTGGCAGCAAACTACAACTACCAGTTCAAAACACCCTACATAGACAGATGTCAATCTAGGCCTGCTCAGCAGACTCGAGCGGAAGGTCGAGCTCCTGGGGCACATCCACCTTGGGTTTGGGGGCATTCCTAGCTACTACAGCCACTGCAACAAAAGTCTTGGTCTTGCTAATGGGCCTGCTCTTCTCAAGCTGAACAAAGTCACCAACCTTGAACTGGTTAAGTGGGTCATGAGCCTGATACTTCTTCTTCTTCCTAACCCTCCTCTTGTACTTTGGGTGAGGAGCCAACCTCACCACCTCAACAGCCACTGTCTTATCACTGGTGGAGCAGACAACCCTACCCAGCATCTTCTTCATGGCCTCAACTCTGAGAAATGGGAATGGAGGGGGGGCTGTAGCTGCTCTGTGAGAAGGGGTGGGGAGGGTGATTGAGGAAGAGCCATTGAGAAATGGGGATAAGTTTTTGTTCTTGGAGATGGATAAGTTTGCAAAAGAGGTTTGCAGAGGGTGAGAAGAGAGGACCATCATTTTTTGTTAGAGAGAAGGAATGAGGATGAGGCAGGGAGAATAAAAGGTCCTTTTGGATAGGAGAGTGGAGATGAATTTCTTCGGTGGAGTTGGATTTCCAAGTTACGCTTTTTACGGTCTTCTAACACCTCACAATTTCTTATCCGGATCGCCTGTGGGTGGGAATTGTTCCGAACCGGCGATATTGGCTCGGGAATTATCCCCCCATTTTTTATATTTTTTAATTGCTCTGAACTGGCCATACAAGTTTGTAACCACCTTGTATTAAAGGTAAACGGTCTCATTATATTATCCCCCATGTTTTATATTTTTGAATTATTCGAAACTGGCGATACAAGTTTGTGACCACCTTGTATTAAAGGTAAACGGTCTCATTATATACAATCCATCTATATATTAGTTGGGTGTGGTTTTTATAAGATTGCGATCTTAAACAATCCAATTAAGACGTACCTCCAAATTTTATCACAACATGTTATTTTGGCGTAAATAATTTTTAGAATTATTTGAAAATCTATTTTCATATTTAATTATAAAATTTTAAACTCGATGTTGAAACTTTTCATATCTAACGCATGAAAATCTTGAAAATGGACGATCTAGAAAATGCGTTGCAAGATACACTATTTTTGGGATTCAAAATATTTTTTTTCTTTTTTTTTTTCTTCATATTCATCATCTCGATGTTGAAATGATCAATTAGAGGGTTTTTCAACATTAAAACAACATTTTTCCGATAGATTTTTGTGGTACATCTTTAATTCAACATTTATAAGGTTGATATGAACTTTTTCTTTAACATAATATTTATACGTATGAATACCTTAACGTAGCCTTTTTTTTTTTTAAAGCTTATTCAATATTTTTTAGATCAATTTTAAGCCCCACCTTCATAAAACTTTTACTTTAATTTTAATTTATTTTTAATATTTTTGGACCACTGATTTAGATGGATTTGGATCTGATCGGAATCGTCTATCAAACAATTGACACGGATCTATAGTAGAATGATCCACCCCACCACCCACCTCCTGAAGTTCTCAAATACAGCTTTTTAACTCCACCCTTTCCTTTTTAAGGACTTAGAAACTCTTCACTGCCTACTTTACGTGCCATGGGATAAAATAATATTGACAAATACTATTCAATTTTTGAGGTTCAAAGCGTTTAAGAAGTTGAAATCTAAAAATTTTCAGGGAAAATACTCACCGGTGATTAGGTAGTATTAATAAAGGGAGAATGATCTTATGTCACAGTGAAATATAATGAAACTCTACTTCAAGAAAACTATATGGAATTTGTTTGACTTTAAATTTTACATGCAAACTCTCTTCATTCTAATAATCAATCCTGAAAGAAATATTTTAGTACTCTCTATTTTTTGTTTTCGTATCTTAATAGATCCAAAGATTTAAAATATATTTTTTAACCCTTAACTAACTTTACCCACTTTTAACTATTTTTTTGGCCCTAACAAATATAAAAAAATTATGCTCATTCTAAACCCTTCCTCTCTTTACGAGATACATTCCCCCAAAATTTCTCTCTCTCTAACATTCACCCTCTTTGTCTCTCTAATCAGGGAGAGAAAGAGTGAGAGATACTGAGAGAGAGTGCGAAAATAGGTAAAAAGAGAAATTTAAAGGAAAATCATGTGAAGAAAGAGAAATGACGATATTTAAAAATGATATGTCTTTTTTATATTTGTTTGGGGCAAAAAAATAGATTTAAAAAGGATAAAGTTAACTTAAAAGGTTAAAAGATATAAAACTTAGAATTGATATGACCCAAGATATATTTTGAAACTTTGGATGTTTTGATATATAAAACTGAAAAATGATGGGTATGAACGTATTTTTCCTACAGTCAAAATGATCCCCCTCTAATAATAAATCTAGACCATCCATTTGATGAATTTCAAAATTTAGGCCTTTACAAATTTAAAATTAAATTTTTTTTTTAAAGTTGTTAATCTAATGATAAAAAAACTATCCCAAAATTTGGAAAGGAAAAAAAAAATCCTCTTATAACTTAGATTTAAGCATCTCACTCATAGTTAGCAAGTCTCCATTTAAAACACAATTATTTTCTAAAAATCTCTGATTTTTTTGAAATCCGTTAAGAACCATGAGTTTTTCCAAAGATCTTTAAAAAATCATACTTTTTCAATGGAACCGATATAAACCCGCATTTTATCTTTTTTTCAAAAAATTCTTCCCTATAATTTATTTCTTTATCAACTTAATATTATTGAATTTTGGTTTAAAGATACGAACATTAAAAGTGAGAGTAAATTAAGAATCTTGACTTAACAAAATAATCCATCAAAAATTTCACAAATGAGTTCCCTTAAAAAATATTTACAAAAAAATACAAGCAATATATTCCCCCAAAAAAAATTAATCAGCACAATCATATATCTCAAAATCAAATAAGTAGAATTAAAAAGAAGAGTAACCCCATGAAAAGTATTTTTTCCTTTAAACCAATGGCATCACTATAAAGAGCAAGAGAGAGATTCAATGATAATAAAAATTTAGATAGCTAAGAATTCAATGTGATTCGAATTTGCTGAAGCATTTTGCTGTTTTTTTTATATATAGAAAAGTTCGATTAATCTCATGTTTGATTTTCTTCTTTTATTAGTGTATACAACATACATTTTGGATGGACCACTATTTTACATATTTAAGTCTTTGCATTTTCTTTTAATTAACTGCAATCCTATATTTGAGGGTATTTTCTTGTTTTTTTTCTTTGAAAACTAATCTTATACCTTGGTTCACAGTTTTTGTTATTTGGTAATTAGTTTGTACATATGATACCGTTGTTGTTGTTTCATTTTATGCCTCAAATTAATCTAAGATATATTTTGTGTTGTGACAATAGAGTAAGCATTGTTGCTGGATTTATTGAAAGTTTCAACAAAAAGTTGTCACGTATTACTCTAATGACACTAGTAAGGCTATAAAATTACTGTTTAATGACTTTAATATATCTATATAATAGCTGCAAATCATAATCCTATATAGTATCATCTTTACACATTCGGTTTTTTCACTATATTTTTTTAACCAAATCCAAAATATTCATGATTCTATCTTACCCTATTTTTTGGCGATCCGTATTTTTACCCAACTTTTTCCTATGACTTTTTGAAATAAAATTTATTTATTACCGATGTTTGGGTCGGTCGATATTTTATTATTTCCCAATTTGCTAACTATGATCTCACTATAGACATCCTATATTAATTGGGCTAAATAAACACTTTGAAGTATGTGTTTTCAATTTTGTTATTCTTTATTGAAATGAAAAGAATGTACATTAAAAAATAAGGCCAAATAAATAGCTCTAACATGGTTCCTGAATATATTATTCATTATATTATTATAGAATGTTGCATGAAATCACTCCGCTTCATAAAATAGATTATGAAATTTCACATTGACAAAGCTCTACTAAGCATAAGATGACCTGAAGGGTACCATGTGCTCTCTCGGGAGATCTTTATATTGAAGAAATGCATGATAACCAAGGTGTGATATGAAGCGGTTCTATTCCCACCACTTACACACCACTCCACTACTACTTTCAAAAAGCTAACTCCTGATCTACTTGAAAAAACACATAGGTGCATGTCTGTCCTACTGAATTACCCAAAAAATGTGCGATATAAAGTGCACGAGGCTTCCTCGATATGAGATATGAAAGGTTAGGATATATGTAGTAAACATAAAAAAAAAAAAAGACCTTCAAAATCTAACATAGATGGTGCAAAGGAGTTCAAGAAAAAATACTTCAAATCTTTTTTTTTTTAACATTCATGAACAAGGACCCTAAAATTTGGATCCAAAATCCATCATTAAGATGGATGCTAGAGGAGGACGCAAATGAATGTAGAATCAAACATACTCATAGAAATCCCAACCATATTTAAAATTGAACAAATTTACGTATGGGCAAGACTATTTTTGTGGAATAGAAAAGAAAAAGGGTTCAAAAAAATTACAGAAATTTATGTCAAGGTCCAACTTTTTTGATTTTTTTAATCCTGAAATTACCCGAGTTAAATGTTAAGAACCTCATACCACTTGAGCAGTCCAATGTTGCTCCTTTCAAACAGCTCTTTTAGGTACAAAGGGCACCTAATGGCTGGTTTGAAAGTTCAATTCTAAGCAATTCACTATTTCTACTTTTGGACTGCCCCATCTTTCTATGTTTTGAGGTCCATCCGAAGTCAGAAATCTCGAACGGAAAGCACACTTAGTTCTGTTTATTTTTCCTTTTCCCTTGACTTTTAAATGGCATCCAGCTGCAATCCAAATGGCTGAAATCGAAACAACAACAATTCAAACAGTTTGTTTTCACTCGGGAAGTCATAATTCAAACCGGAATGTTATTCCAACCAAGGAAAGTTATTTTCAGGCCCTCAATTGTCTTCTTCCCAAACCCAGACTTCGTAAGAATCCCCCTGTGGCATGGAAGTGCTCTTGGTACACGGGAAAGGTGGAGATTACCCTATCTCAAATGTGCATAACACCTCAATGTCGCAAAACCACTCTTTTTTTTTTTGCATACTTTGTTGATTGTCCCTGAAGAATGGCTGTCATTGATCTCTCAGGTTCCTCATCGGATCACTAGTATGGGATATGTTTTCTTGTTGATAGATGATTGTTAAGTTGTTTCTGATGGATCCTTAACTATTTGATTTATGTCTTTTTTATGGTCCATTGTTTGGAGTAAACTGTGTATTCTTATCTATATCTGAAAGGTAAATGGCATTCTCTTTTGATGGATCAAGGAATGGAATATTATATTGTTTTTTATGCTTTGTCTTGAATCACTTTTAGATTACTCTAAATTTGTGTTATTGTAAAATTGGTGAATTTAATATGTTAATATCCAAGTTACATGAGTCAAATATATATAGAGTAAGTCAAGAAATTGTGATTTGGCATACCAAATTCATAAATTTCGATTAACAGATCTATAAGTTCCAAGTACATCTAATAAGTGAAACTATAAAGATGGTTTGAAATTGGCACGTCCAGTTAGTGTCTGGTTTCAGACCATGGGTCAGTTTCAAACGAGTTAAATTTGTATGAATGAAATGAATTTTTGGGGTTAAATACTTAAATTTGTTCAAAAGATGGAATTTTGGAGCAAAACCTCAATTTTGGAGCAAAACCTCGTTTGAAATTCTTAATGTCTGGCCAATTTCTACAACATAAAGCCATTTAACAGTGCAATTACCGAACCACGTTTTGCTTTTTAAACAGCTTTATGTTGTAGAAATTGGCCAAGACACTTGAAGTGGTTCAAAGTTTGCAACCTCATAACACATTTTGCTCTTTAAAAAGGTAGTGTTTAGAGCAGTGGTTTAAAAAATGGTTCGTGACGTGTATCGGGCACGTCAAAAACCCATGTGGATCGGTGAATCGGCGATTCTGTTGGCCGAATAGGTCGGATTAAGCCTTAAAACAAATTCCAAAAAATTATTAAAATTCATGATAAATATTTTTTTTTAATAATCCAATAAGAAATAAGGGTACTCCATTAAGAATTTTCATTTTTTTGCGTAAATATGCGAATATTAATATGTTCTTTCCCTGCATGAACTACTGTTTACCATTTAATTTAGATCATACAAAAGGATAAGCATAGAATTATCATGGATTAAGTATATCATAATACATGGACTACAATAAAGCATACAATTTGTAACATACGTGTTTGAGGATATTTTTCAGTACCGTGGGTCCCCAATGCGAAATAAAATAGAGACGCCTGTCAATAAACACCTGACAAACCGTGGAAATTTTGACAGTCTCTGAATAGCCTCATAATGGGTCAAGATCTTCATAAGGACTCCAAAACGTCTCCTACCAAGTTTCGTTGTATTCCGACATGTCTAAGGCAGTGCAGAATGAGAAACAGCTTCGGCATAATCAGTCTCAAGTACCCTGCAACAGACCCTTTAACTAGAACTATATTTTCGGTGCGTCTAAAAGCTATTGGACTATCACCATTGGATATGGCACGGTTGAAAACCCTTAAGAGTCAAATTTCAGCTTAAACGAACACTCCATGGAGAAGTTATGGGTAAAAGATCAAAACAAGAGGAGCCGCACACTATTCATGTGTGGGCACCCTGCAAGTAATCACCATTAAAGGGGAAGTCACGAACAGTGACTTGCGACGCTCATATCTTACTCATCCGATATCAAATCACGATCAAATTTTGTGAGCGCGTTCGTCTCGTCAAGATGAGCGTTTCTATATGTAGCACGTCCCGTGAAGACGCTCGAGCGCGAAGAAAAGCTAAAGAGAAGTTGTTGATCCGTGAAGAAAGTTGTAAGAAAATCAGTAGCAACACGTCTTGCTTGAGCGGTCAAATCACGGCTCTCGTGAGCCCGATCTACATGAAACTAGTTGCATCGCGTAAGATCCATGGCTATCACTGATTCGAACCCCGCGCATGATGAACAATCGAATTTCACACATGAAGCCAATGAAGTGACTGCAAATTCTGGAACCGGAATTCCAGATTCCAACCAAACCTCTAAAGTTGCAAAATCTTCATACGGACACAAAATCGAGCTACATTTTTTGTTACGTGATCGTGACGGCCTGCTCAGTGTGATCCAGAGAAGAAATCACAGCAAAACATCAAAGAACGAGAATACTATCACTATGAAGTTTGCAAGTTTCATCCAAATTTCAAATCACATGATCGTGGCTTAAAAACACGATCCATGGCTCGAAGTTGGTAACAAATCAATTGTCATATTGAGCCCTACAAGAAAACAATCACCTTTCAGACAAACGAGCACCATAGCAACCCCGGATCACCCATGAAAGATCACGCACGTTCTAGGGCAATAATAGGGACTGTTATGAAATTTTCCCAATTGTTAAGAAGGGGCAAATCAGTTATTTTGCACCCTATTTTCTTATTTTATTTAATTCAATTAAATCTTAATTTTCAACACTTAAGTTTAATTTTGATCAATCCACTCATGTTTGGGCAAAACTCTATATATATCACGTACTATCATAGTACATGGACCGAACTTTGCTTAATAAAGTTTCCATCTCTTCTTATTGTTGGGTCAAGTTTTGAGAGAGATAGGAAGGAGAGATAAAAATTTTGGTCAGTACCCTTGGGCTCAAGGTAAATCTCTTTCTCTCTCTTTTTTTCTTTTCTCTCTTCTTCTCTCTCTTCTTCACTTTCTTCTCCATCGTTGAGTTTTTCTCAGAGGCCATGCACAGCAGTGGCAGTGTCGTGCCTGCCTCTTTCTTTCTTTAGTGTCCTATAGTTTCACATGTCATGCATGGCGATGGCAACACCATGCGCGAGTTTCGTTCCCCCTCTCTTCATTCGTCTTTATCTCTCAACGAAGTTCGCAGACGACACTGCTCATCGTTGTCCGCAAGCGTATCCTCGGCATCCTACGTAAGTGCAGACGGCGATGCCTATTGCCGCCCACAAGGGTATCATCCTGTTGCGCGTTTATCGCAGACAACAATGCCTATCACCGCCTACGAAGGGTTGCGACGATACCTATCGCCATCCGCAGGCTTCTTTTGTGCGCTCGATGCCTGTCGCCGTCCACGAGCTTCTTTCATGCATTCGGTGCATATCGTCGTCCGCGAGCGTTTTTCTTGCGTTCGGTGCCTATCGCCGTCCGCAGGTTTCTCTCACGTCCCACGCTTATCGTCGTGCACTTCACAAGAAGCTATCGCCACCCGTAGAGGGATGTGGTTTACTCATGTTGTCAACGGCGATGCCTAATGCCATTTGAAGTTCGTTGCCTCCCCCTTTTGCCGTGAGCAGCAGTGTCCAGTGCCATCTAGGGGCCGCGACACTGTTGCTCCACGGCCGTGGGTAGCGATCTTAATGCCGTCGAGACTCTCCCTCTTCGCCGTTTCACGCCTTCTCTTCGTTCTCTTTTCTTCTCTTTTATCCTCATTCTTGCTGGACTAAAGGACCGACTCAATCTAGCACTGTCATAGTAGTCTGACTATAGAGACGTATTGTCATCGTGCTGGTCCTGAGTACCATGCCCGTCTTGCTGCCACACCAGATTATGACAGTCATATCGACCTTGGTTTTGAGTAGTATTGTCGTCGTGCTAGTCTGAGTTACCATGTCTGTCTTGCTACCACTCCAAGTCTGTCACTGTACTGGTCCAGTTATCGTACTAGTCTCATCCCCTTATCAAGTCCTCTTATCTTTTCTTTCTTTATTTGAACCTTCTTCTTCATCACCATAACTTCTCATCTTCTCTGCCATATGAATGTGCATTGCCCTAAGACAAGGGTGGGTCCTTCGACCCACTTGTCTTACAAGTTAACCATGATAGTGTTGTGCATATAACAAGGATATTGCAGGTTAAGGGAGGCAATTTCGAACCAACTGAAGCAGTTGGGGGCCTTTCCGTCATGATCTAAGAGGGCATCCACGCGAGTCAGCTCGAATAAGTCACGGACCCAAGTGAGGTTGGTTCCCACCTCACGAATAAAATTCATCTCTTACTAATTGGGCACTTGCCCTTATTCTGTGAACAAGGTTCTCGAGAGAGCGATCTCAGATCCCAGGTCTTCCAAACCCGAGACACGTGTCACCGGATTACCTAGATCCGAGGAGGCGAGATCTAGGCATCCGACCAATACGACCTAAAAATAAAATGACAAACGACGTCGTTCTTCATCTTGGTCATGCTGGTGCCATTGATTAAATTCGGGTGACAATTCATTGACTTGATCTAAAAACGAATCATCCAAATTAGTTAGCACCTGACTATATCCAAATCCTTGAGTGTTAGTGTTTTTTATTGCTCTTAATCCAAAATCCTCGAAGTTTGTCCATCTTTCATGCTCACCTACACTGTCGTGCTTGTCCCTACCCTCTTACTGTTGGGACACGATATGTGAATAATTTGGCTGGGATTGGGTGGCCTCAAAATCATCATTTTCCCTTAGACCCCCTTCTCACTCTCCTTCATTAGGTGCAATATCATCGACATCTCCGACGAATTGTGGATATGTTGGACGGTTGCTTCCTCTTTCTTGCTGCTCATCACCTTATTCAAGATCTTCCTCACCGATAACCTCAAGGACACTCTCTTGTGCAACACTGGCTCATCTTCCTCTACTACCCATTAGTTTGTTGTGTCTGTGACACATATTATGTCCAAATCTATCGGCCCGTAGTCTTCAAGCTTCCTTCTTATTTGTCGTTCTCAAAGGTTTAAGTTGTAATAAACGTAGACTAGTTTATGAAACCTCTCCGAAGAGAGCTGATTCCTCCTAGTAATATGCAACATTGGAACGTACTCTAGTTTTACTGACACCTAGTAGCAAAACTGTCTGGGAGAGCACCTTAATTGCTATCCTCTTTATATGAGGTACATCACTACTATATATCTCCCATCATTCAGCTGGATTAAAATACAAAAAACATTATACAATTTATAAGATTAAATATATGAATGAACAAAGTATTAGTTAGGGGTTAACCTGGATCCATCTTAGTTTGAGGATTCCCGGCAAGTCTAGTTCTGATGGATCTTATAGCATCCCTATACATAGCAAGCTAAAACAAAATATTTCGTTTTAGAGCATTATTCCTTACAAATATAACAACTTAATGAAGTTATTACCTAAATATTAAATATTACCTCTTCTATTGCTGCTACCTGGTTTCAATGGCTTCTCTCCAGCCAGACAATAATGTATCTGACCCCTTCCATAATCTTGTGGGGATGTTCGGGGTTCAAATAGAAAAATTTTGGGTTGAAGTAGTAACCTAAAACTTACATAGATAGATAAAGGTCATTTAAAATTTCATAAAAAATTAATTTAGAATTAAACATTCTAATGATATAGATATATATGTACCTACATAATGAATTGGACGGCCAAATTTGGTGTTCCACCTTCTTTCTATAATCTAGATCACTTTACTAGCAAAACTACACTTCTCCCTAATAGCTGATTTGACCCTTTCGATACCTTCGTAAAGGATGCCCATGGTAGCTTTCTTGTCAGCATCCACCATTTTTAACATCGTGACTACAGGGGCAGTGGCATCTACGACAATGGAATATCGAGATCAGAACCTCCTATTTGAGACTATGTCGTCCACTTTTAGCCTGGTACTGGACTTCGAGAAGCGTTCATTTAACCATTCTTCACTGGTAAACAATCTCTTTAATGCACCTTCAAATTCCTAAATGGAGTCCATAGCTAAGTAATCTGTCGCAAAGCGGGTTATGGCAAGCCTGATTATCTCCTTTTTCTTAGCTATCTCTG